>JBBIGC010142005.1:0-20362 GCA_037576955.1 Lepidarchus adonis | reverse complement strand
CACAATCTGGGTTTTTTAAAAGAGACAATACATTTCTACAAAAACAGTATGAATCTAACGTAATACTCATGTTCAAGCAAATGTCACAAGACTAAACGCTTAAACATATCTGTGCAGGCTAGAATGTGCAAAAGCTTTTATTAGGTGCATTAAGTGGTTTACAGATCTGTTTAGGTGTTGTGTCTTGTGAGGTTTGCTTAAAAATGAGTATCACTAGATTCATACTGTTTGTGTAGTTGACATTCAAATGGTACAGTCTGGGTTTTTGAAGAGAAAACATTTTTTTCTTTCTTTCACCCACACAGAGATTATTGGTGGCGATAACACTCCATATGAAGGAGGTGTATTTGAGCTGGAGATAAAGATACCTGACAGGTGAGACCCCTCACTGTCTGCACCATGCTGCTTTCATATCCCAGTGCAGTCTATGTTATTAGTCTAATAAATACACTGGTGGCCTAGTGGTTAGGACCTTGCCCTTGCAAACAGAAGGTCCTAGACCAGGCACCACAGAGGAAGCCTTGTGGGTGGTACTGCCCCACTACACTGCTCCCTGGGTGTTTTTCGTTGCTGTCTGTTTCTTCAACAATAGGCCGCAGCTTATACATTCATTTTACAAACCTGTGTGTTAGGTGTGTCTTGTTTAAATGGGGTGTCATATCTAAAAAAGGTATAGTTCAGTACAAAAACATGACATCCCCAAATGATTAGTTGAATTTAAATGTACTGTTTACTTCAGCAATAACGACTTGCTGTTACTGTCATCCAATCGCTATGAAATAAGTGCTGGAAGGAGATGCACAGAGATATGTCCGTCACGCAATATAATTCACACTCTGTTCTAATGTTCTAAAAGCCAAACTCAAGACTTTAGATTTAAATGGGACTGGGGCTCAGTCGAGGTTTTTTGCATCTACCTGTTGCAGTTTGAAAGTTTAGAGTATAACATGCTGTTGAAACGTCTTCATTAGCTCTGACAGAAATCTCCTGCACTCAGTTGATTAGGTAGCAACGCCGGTGAATCACTTGGTGGCGAATGTTTTAAATATCGATCTTGCTGCCGGCGTATCGATTATTGTATCATGTGAGCAAGGACAACGTTATATTGCAATATCGATATTGTGGCCCACCTCTTATAAACTTGACCTGTGCTGCTTTGCCATTGCTGATGTCGAACATGTGTTCATCTCGGATATTGTAGATGTTGCTTTGTGAAAGTTGTTCTTGAGTTGCGGCATGATATCGGTAAGTTTCAAATTATAGAGCTGCAAAGACTCCAGGGGTCAAATTAGATTCTTCTACTTCAGATCAGTTAATTCAGTAACACTGCAGCTAATAACATGGGGCGACTTATCTTTTTTTAAACATAAATGAACATTTTCTGCTACTTATGGAATGGGGTCTATAATGTGGGGCGGCCTATTGTTGGGGAATAACGTGATTGTGTGTTCACAATGACAAAATGAGTCACTTTTTCCACTTTCACTTATTGTGTTTCCTAGGTATCCATTTGAGCCTCCCCAGATGCGCTTCCTGACACCCGTCTATCACCCGAATATTGACACTGCAGGACGGATCTGTCTCGATGCTCTAAAACTACCACCTAAGGTAAGAGCAAAATCACAAGAGCAAGTGATCAATCTGTAACAGCATTCTTGTTTTTATTAACATTTCTGATAATCAGCTGGTTGCATTCATTGTTTTTTTTGTTGAATTATTTACTTATTTGTGAAAACTAGGGATTAAAAAATTTTAAATCCAGTGACTTGTCAGGCCTAAAGCTTTTTTCTGAAGCCGGGTGTTTGCCCTACAAAAGGACTTATTCCACTGTGGACCATACAGCCCAGAGTTTACTCTGACTGGCCTAGCTCCACTGCCTTGACACCCACCTCCACCCTACTCTATATAAAACTCTATATCAGCTCTACAAAATGCAGCTATAGGCACAGTCTCAGAGAAAGATGGTGAGCTCTATATCAGCTCTACATAATACAGCTGTTGTCACAGTCTAAGAGAGGTGATGAGCTCTATATCAGCTCTACATAATGTAGCTGTAGTCACAGTTTCAGAGAGAGGTGGAGGTGAGCTCTATATTAGCTCTACATAATGCAGCTGTTGTCACAGTTTCAGAGAGAGATGGAGATGAGCTCTATATCAGCTCTACATAATGTAGCTGTAGTCACAGTTTCAGAGAGAGGTGGAGGTGAGCTCTATATCAGCTCTACTGTACATAATGTAGCTGTTGTCACAGTTTCAGAGAGAGGTGGAGGTGAGCTCTATATCAGCTCTACATAATGTAGCTGTTGTCACAGTTTCAGAAAGAGGTGGAGGTGAGCTATCCTGACATTAATTTGTCTGGCCCAGTGCTGTACTGACCCGAGCCTCTAATCGGCTGTTGCTCTTTGTCAGCTGTGCATGCTTAAAGTGATTCTGAAGTCTTGAAATGTGAATAAGGCATAAGGAAAAAACAAAAAGAACCATCAGGAATATAAATTATGGTGAAACAAGGAAATTTACTTAATGAGTGGAAATGAGGGTCCCACATGAAATAATATTTAAAAACCTTTGGTGGATAAACATGATTTCACCATGAACTGTGCATGTTTCTAGTCAATAGCTATCCTTTTAGTTTATCTTGAAAAAGCATTATCTCCATGTCATTATAGGACAAAATTATGTTGTATAATGTGAAAATTCAGTCAGATCCTGTTGGCTCGTCCCTATTGGTTCAAACCCTAAATTTGGTTGAGGGCAGGGGTTGGTGTGCTATTTTAATGGATTAGTGACGTTTCTTTGAAACCTTTAAAGATTTTTAAGTGACTGGGCATTTGTAGTCTGCATAACCAACCAAGTAATATAATAAAATGTTAAATAAACATAAATAATAAAATAGTAAAATAAATACAGTAACATCTTTCTCAATGTGTGGCAAGAGCCAGTCACATCTGTGATGTGTGAGTATCAGTGGGCCGAGATCACTTGGTTCGAGAGAGCTGTTTAACCCTCTGTGTACCTAAACGTATTAGATCAGCATTGCTCAGTACGTCGATCGCAAGCTACCTGTCGATCGCAAAGGCATTGCGAGTTGATCGCAGAACCCTGCCTATCAAAATAAACTACCGTGCACAAGAGATCACAACCGTGAGGGTGTTCGCCAATCATCCATGTCCACGGTGGCATTTGGTAGTTGAATCATGTATGGAACAACCAATTGTTGTTTCCATTCAATTCAAGACGTTATTGGGGAAGGTAATGGGCAATAATGTACAGCACTGCATTAAGTCAGACATGTTTATGCTTCTATGCAAGGCAAACAATATATATTTTAAATAAAAATTATACTCTCTCTCTGTGTGTGTGTGTGAGTGTGTGTGTGTGTAATTTACTGTGTATAAATATTATACTTTTTAGTATAAATAGCATAAGCATTAGTATAAATTAGTAATAGCATTTTATTGTTGGTAGATCATTTTGACTTGGTCATTTTAAAAGTAGTTCGCAAGGACTAAGATCGTTAATTAAAAAAAAGTTGACATTTTTTTGCTACAAAATGCTGTTATCCCTCTCTCTTGCCGACCAGAGGAGGATGGGTTACCTTTTGGAGCCTTACTTCCTCCCAAGCAGTTTAGGGAGTTTTCCGTGCCTCGGTCACAGCCTTTCATGGCGAGAGGCGAGTTTGGGGAGCTAACGGGGTTTGACTGTTAAGTACTGTGCAACATGTATATATATTTTATTCTACATAATTTAATAAAAATGTTAATGAGTGATCATTTAATTAGCTGCTACTGACTTTGTTGCTTCATTGTGAGGACATTGCTATGGACAAGTATTTTACAGTGTAATCAAAGACAAATGCATTAACATAAATGCTGATTTCAAGCCCCAGAACTTCAGTTTTGATTGTGTTACTGGGTGAATTTATATCTAATTGATATCTGGAACATCTGCATGTAATGTAGATACGTGTTGTATTGTATGATATCTGCCCTGTTGTATTATGACCATCTAACAGTGGTCTTCATTAGGGAGCATGGAGACCTTCCTTGAACATCTCCACTGTGTTGAGCTCCATTCAGCTCCTCATGGCTGAACCCAACCCAGATGACCCATTAATGGCAGATATTGTAAGTCTTTCTAGTTTTATTACAGCTGATGTTTTGTCGTCCTCTGTGAGATGTATTTTGGTGTTGATCTGTTTCTATTTATATATTTAAAAAAAATTCTCCTCACTTGTATTTCAGTCATCAGAATTTAAGTACAACAAAGCAGTTTACTTGGAAAAGGCAAAAAAATGGACATCAAAATATGCAAAACAAAAGAACAAGGTGAGCTTTTCCTTCTTTGGAAAAACTGGCTTGCAGTATCAATTATTTAATTTCAGGTACAATTTTCTTTTCTTTTTTTGTAACCCCAAACACATAGTATTTGGTACAAATGATTGTTAAAAGAAACCGTTTCAATGGAAAAACATGTTGCAGTAATGCCTTTACTTGTTGGCCTGATAAAACTGTTGTATATAGGGGGCTATCGACTTATGACGAGGTTCCATTCCTCAACATGTTTCATAATTTAAAACCCCTTAAGTACGCGTCTATTGTGTTTTACACACTGGGGCCCATTCTGCTTTCAGTCCATCAGAAGAAGACGTTCACCCACCTGAGGCTCTGAATTGCATTTATTTTTACCATTTTATCAAAGTTACTTTCACTTTTCACACCATTAAAAAAACACAAAAAATGGGGTAGGCCATAAGTCGAGTGCCCTATAAGTAAAATGATCATTTTCTAGATACCACTATGTTATTCTGTCCTCTGGTAAAACTGATTTGGAATTGTGGGTAGACCACTAGAAGACAGGTTGCCTTTAAGAGTTTTCCATGGCATTATAACCAATTAAGTAATATCCATATTTTGAGCTACCAACTAGGAACCCCCTCCACAATCCAACCGTGGGAGAGTGAATGCTATATCAAGCGTCTTCCATGTCACATGACCCCAACCACTGCATCTTTTTCAAGAGCATATAGACAGTGTAACCTGCATGGAGGAGAGGTCAGACTGTGAATGTGAGCCCGCACTGGCAAAAATGGCCATGACTAATGGGGGAGAGGGAGGGCCACCCTACCCACCAAGGGAGGTGGCTGTGGCACCACAGGGGATTGAACTTGCAGGGTCAACTTTTACGCCACTCAGGATCCCTTTACTACAAAGTTTAGTTACGTATTTATTTCAAACACTTATTTCATAAGCTTATTCAAATCTGATCTAATATTAATAATTTTCTAGACAATATGTGCATTTTCTTGGAAATATTACTTGAACTTTGTTTTATAAACTAAGTGCTTACTGTTAAAAGTTCAAGTTTTTTTTCAGTTCATTAGGATCTTTTCTAGAAGAACTGGTATGGCTCCTGGTTTTTCTTTCAGTCAAGAAGAAGCACAGTTGATTTCACTCATTTATTCAGTTAGTCTCATTCTCCAAGCACTTGATTAGAGGTGAGCTTCTGCTCGATTAGGATGAAGACCTGCAGCGACGTTTGACGCCTGCTTTACTTTGTTAACAGAGCACTTGTCAGCTTCAATTTAATGTCATCAAAGAATCAAATGCTTAAAAACATGAATTGCAGTAATTGAAAAATATTAACTTAAATAATTGCTTATTGTGTTTTTAACACAAATATATAATATAATTTGTTTCAGTTCATTATATATATCATTAAAAAAAAAAAAAAATAGCAGCAGTTCAACAGCAGGGGGTGCCATTTGTCCATTTTTCTCAGCCTTTTCTGTTTTCTGTTTCCCCTTTGCTTTGTAGGTTAACATGGATGCGGAACAAAAAGTTTCTGAAGACGAAAATGGTAAAACGCCACGAAAAAGAGAAGCATTGTCAGCACAGGAAAATCTGGACCAGCCAAAGAGAGTATGCATGTAGTTTATTTAGTTTATTTTAAATGTGTGTCTTATGTGAGTGTTTGTCATTTTTAAAGTAAAAAAAACCAATAAAAATTAAAGCAAATCACGTTTTAACAGTGGGTTCAGTTCTGTCCTTTGAAACATTTTCACAAGGCTGCAAGACATGTATGAAACTAATAATTTTATTAAATCATTCTTTCATCACAAGTATACAGAAATATGACAATATATACATCCAAAATATGTCTGGTTTGCAAACTAAGAGCTTCAAATTTCAATATAAAAATTATATTTTTCATATACATTTTATATAAAAAGAACAAAAACTGAGCTCTGGGTAAAAAAAAAGGAAGAAAAAAAAATTAGCATGCTAGTTTCAGAGGTAGTTATATTTTATACATAATAGCTAGCTACTTTAAAATTCTGAAAAGGAGATCCCCATGCTGCGTTATCTAATCAAAGCCCACTCCGTGGATTATTCCTTTATAACATGTACACATTTTAAATGTCAAATTTCATTTCTAAATCACAAAGTCCAATGTAAATCTGCCTAAAGACTGTAGTACCTTATCTTGATTTGCTTGCTGAATGAGTGTTTACCTTCCTGCAAAATATATTCACTTGCAAGTTAAAACCTGTACATTCAAAACGAGCTGCAATTATGAGCCAGGGATACATACAGCCTTGAGAATGGTATATGATTGGAGTGAGCGTTTGACATGGTTGATATCACTTTATGGATGAGTGCTATTCAAAACACCTATAATGATTAGGTGTGTCAGAGAAAACATTTTCACATTGAACACATTTAGACACATTTGTTTGTTCTCTGCACCTTGTTGAACACCCTGTTTTGGTTTCTCGTCGTTTTTTTTTTTTTTTTTGCAATACCTGTTGTACAAAATTTAGGAGTGACGAGTCGGACTGATTGATATTTAAATTAACCTGTGACCCAGTATATTATGTCACAGTATTATATTAGACCATTTTCCTAATATCCATGATGGTGGTGTTAGCAACCGCTACATAGTTCGCTTATACGAGTGTCGTTCTCTTAGGAGAATTGTCCATTATCAGTTGGCTAGGTACCGCATCCTTTGAGAACTTGTCTGTCTTTCTCAGAATCAGAGGGTTCCTGAGAGCAGATAATCTTTTGCCAAAACTTATGAATGGCATGATGAGTGATGGACCTCAGCTGAATCTCTCTGAATGTCCATCCTTTTGCTACTCATGTCTTCCTCCTCTTCTTCGTCTTTAGCCCTTAACCCTGGCGATGTCAATCCCACCTTGTTCTCTTTTAGGTTTACTTTTGGTGGAATCATCTGCATTTGACACTGGATTAGTGGCACCGAGGGCCGGCTGCCTGACTCGGGACCCTCCAACATCACGTCGATTTTAGAGGCGAACGACACTAGGGCCTGCGTGGAGTCGTATGAACTCTTCTCGGTGTCCACCGAAATGAAGGAGTCAAGGGTTTGGTCCTGGGCCAGTCGAGCTTTGTTCAGGAAGAGTCTTGCGTCCTCACGGAAGTGTGGGTTGAACAGGAGATAGAGCAAGGGATTAATGCAGGCAGGAAGGGGCAGCAGCACCAAAAGGACAGACTTGACCACTTCCTCACTCACAGGAAAGAGTCCCATCAGGGAAGAGAAGGTTAGGAAGGCGACAGGACAGTAGAGGATACAGTTGGTGAAAATTAGCCAGGCAACGTGCTTGATCATGGCGCAATCCCAAACACTGTCAAAGTTGCCCTTCATCAGGTCCCAGTACAGCTTAATGTAAGTGGTGGTGATCAACAAGAAGCAGAGGGAGTTCATCATGATCAGCGCCACCATGAAACCCAGTGTGGAGGGCTGGGCTTCATGCAAAGGTGAAGGCAGGCAGAGTGGTGTTGCCCCATACTCTCCAACTCCAACCACTGGCAAGGTGGCAGCTGCCACAGAAAGAGCCAAACACAAAATTGCAGCCACTCTCACGCTACCATGGGACGGGGACTTTCCATAAGCTCGGACGCAAGATACAGAAATGCTGCACTGCACTGCCGCCAGCGTGAGGAGGAGGATGGATGCCTCTGAGGCCAAAATAGAGATGAATCCTGTTGCTTGGCACCCAGGGCCTGTTTCCCAACGAGCACCATAAATCGCAAACTCCCCAAAAGTCAGAGCATCCACCACTGTCAGGGTTCCAGAGCAGAGGCCTGTCAGTAGGTTGGCACTGCTAATGGTGCCAATGATGAACTTGATTGGTGAGAGGTAACTTGGAGAGGCAAAAACGGTCAGGATGAGGAGACTGTTGCCCAGCAGAGAAACCAAAGAAATGAGCCACATCCCCAGACGCACCACCCAGCTGTCGAAGAGGTTATCACAGGGCTTGAAGGGACCTGCACAAGTAGAACAAGTTCAGGTTAATTTGCATAAAGATGCCTTTAAAATATCTAACTTTTGGGTACTTCTCTTGCTGTATGTACATGGCAGGTCAAACATTTTAAGTTTGAAATTTATCTAAATACGAACAAAGTAGTTCCATTACTATTTACTAGATAGAGATTCCCAATCCCTGCTAGTGCTTATCCTGCTGTAACACACTTACTCAAGAAAAAGTTTCTTTGTACGATCAGATATGTTAAGGCAGGAAAATGACTGGAGTTGCCTTTTTATGTGCAATCAAACCCTGTTGGCTCGCCCATATTTGTCCAGGCCCTAAACTCGGCGAGAGGTGGGGTTGGCGAGTTCTTGGAACGAATTAGTGATGTTTCTTTGAAACCCATTTTTTGACAACCTGTTTCTTTGATAGATGTTTACAATGATTACTCATTAAAATAACATTAAATCTCTAAGAAAAAGATTTATGATGTAAGAATTATGTTAATGTTGTGCACAATTCCTAACAGGCTGATGGAATTGAGTAGTAAAAATGTCAGCATTATCCTGCTGCGTCTTTCTCAAGTTATTGCTGTGATGGATGCAAATTTCCTTTTTTTTGCTGACCAGTCAAAGGATACAACTTTCATTTTCCAGACATTTTGGGTATATTTTACAAACGTGTATGCAAACTCAGAATTGAGGCTGCCAAAAACAAATTCACTTCTAGTATAAGAAGACTGTTTGCATGTGTGTCTCGCTTTCACTTTCTCCGACGTTTACCTGCTGTTTTTTTTCTAACGAACTTTTCTGTTTGGACGATATGGACATATGCTGCTATTTTGGACTGAATTACACTCTTTTGTGCTGTTTGTATTACTCTGATTAGCCTGCATATGCTGAATAGCAGTAGCCATGACGCTGCTTGTGGTTTTCTGCCATGAGTTTCCTCCAAAATACCGGCAAAGTTGATGTCTCGAAAACACTTGGATACTACGGACTGAGAATTATTTATTGTACGGCCTGGTACAAAATGTTCCACGGCACTGTACCGGTCAGCAACCCGGGGTTTGGAGACCACTGTTCTAGGCTACATTCAGTGCGAACATAGGCCCAAGTTTGGTGAGCTATTGAGGGAGAAACGCAAACACTGGGCACATTGCACATTGAGGCCAAGGCGAGGTTGGTGCTTTATCGAGGTAAATAACAAAGGAAATCTGTCCATTCAATTCAGCCTTTTATGCCGAGGTTGGCAAGCCAACAGGGTTTTACTGTGTGGCATGTGATGTCACTGTTTGTGATACTCCTTTGGGTAATTTACACAAGGTTTGGGGCCTGGGTAAAACGTTCATTGAGCAGGACATGATGCAGTCAAGTAGCCCGTTTGTAATTTGGTCATAAACTTCAGTTGCAATTCCTTGAATTTGACAATTTTGGAAAGAATGCTTGAGTCTCGTATCTCCAGTTTGTTCGTTGGTGTCTTAATGTAATTAAACTTTCTTCATCCTTGATAATTTTCTTCTGGTTATGTGCTAGTCGCATCAACATGCCCACTTGCTTGCTGTGAAATCTCTGGACAATAACTTGTGCTATTTACACATGAATTCACATTACCTCTAGGTAATGTATATAAAAGGTTAGGGTTGTAGTGAATATCTGAGAGGGGCTTGAAATACACAAGGCAGGGGATACTCCAGGATCAGGTTTGGGAAGCACTGCTACAAGTCCTCCCTAGTTGACCATGTGACTGATTAGAACATTTCTCGCAACTAAAAACAGGTTTGAGAACAACACTTTCTGCATATTCCTATCAGATCAAACATCTTAATTTGGAATCACCTAAATGCTAATTATTTTAAATTACTGGATCCAGATCTCAACAGTAACAGCTTTTGACTATCATAGGAAGTGTGTGTCCAGTCATGGAAATATTTCAAATGAAAAGCACCTGGGATGGGAGTGCACTGGATGCTTGTCTGGAGTTTGGACTCCTCAATGGCCAGCTGGAATTCTTCCAGATCAGGATCATCTGCAAGTACAAATACAAGAACTTAGAAGACCATAGTGTACTTCACTTACCATAGCAGTTTGTGTTTATGGACTGATAATGAAATTGTGAAGTGATGTATTTCATCAAAAAAAAAAAAACAGCATAAATAAGAATCTGACATCGCATCAACAATTCTGTAATCTTTCCTGAACCGTTTGCTCCAGGGGAGTATCCAGTAAATCTGCCATGCAATTGTCAAACTCACTTCACCTTCTCGTTCAGTGCAAAGTTAACCCTAATCACACTTTGTTTTTTCTTTACTTTCAAAGGGCTAAATGGTGCTTTTAGATCTTAACTTGTCAATCTCAATCTCATTCCCTGTAAAGCATAATTACTGGGCTCCTTTCATGTCAGAAACCTGATCAGATTGCTTACAGAGGAATGTATGAGGAGAAGACATGCTTTTATTTCTCGAGTACCTGCGGTTACTGTACGGCCTCAACATGTTTTACTGTTCTAATTAAAGACAAACAGACAGGTAGAGGAGACAAAAATAGACAAAGACACTCAGTCTGTTCCCAGAATTACAGTGTGCAAAATGCTGCGAGTGAGGCCTTTCTTTGAGTTGGCTTTCACATAAAGAATTTTCAAGCAATGCCAGCTTAATTGTGGACTTTATGGCCTTGGGTAGGTTATTGGATGCATGACATGCAGTGGAAAATTAATTGGGCTACAAATGTTGAAAAATGCAGATGCATGAAATCACAAACATGCTGTTTCCTGACCAGCACTAATAAAGGTATAATTGAATGATTCTGAGACTACCAAATTGTACTTAAATAGTTTAATACACTTTAATACACATCCAGGGGCGTAACCCTGTGGATGGATGGCTACTGTCTAATCTGTTTAATATAGTTTCCATGGTTTGACTTTCGATTTCGAAAAAATCTTTCGATAACAATAGTGATATGACATTGTAAAAAAAGAAAAAGAAAAAAACACTGTATGTGATAAGGGTGTAACAATTAATCGATCTGAATCAATGCATCAACCAAAATTCTATATGATCCGATGCATTGATCTGACATACATTTGTTTCTGGAATTAATTTGACCATTTTACTATGTTTTTTCCTGAGAAGTTGCTGTTGCTTATGACTACATTCAAATTTTAATAATCGAATGTTCAGATTGTCATATGTCTGCATGTGTAAGTTGATGGAAATGTAGCAGATTGTGTGAAATTTCACCATATTTTATTCTGACCGCAGTCCCCAGTATTGAACCAAATTGCATTGCTGCAAAAATCGAATTGTTGGCTTAGATAATCGTAGTATATCGTAGTATTGAATCATATGGACATCACCTTGTGGGATCCCTTCACGCTTGCCAGTGATCAACAGAGTTGAGGTGTCTCAGTGTTGGAGCACATTTTTGGGTAGGCTAGGCCATCATGATATTTTCAAGTTACAATGGGGTCATCAGAACTGATCTTCATTGTAAGTCATGGGCAGCCTAATAATTAGTTCCTCATGTTGCTGAAACCTTTCTTACTCCTTTCTATCAGAGCCAGGTACAACAGGAGCTTCACTTTGGGTGCATCAGTGAATATTGTGGTGCAAATAAATCTGTATTTATTTGGTTACTACGTACTTTTTTGAAAAGTAACGAAATGACTGTGAACATCTCTGCATGTCGCTATCATTTTAGATGTAGCAGGAGGGTACCTCGCTAAAGGGTACATCAGTATCTGCTGTTCTGGAGATGCTCCATCCCAATAAGGCCTCAGATCCTTATGCTCCTGGTTCCACTTCAAGAAATGACTGTTCATTTGCCTAATATATCCCACCCCCATGACCGGTGCCACATCTTGTAACAGGGTCATCAATGTAATATGGTTAATCTGGCTGTGAGTTTAACATTGTGGCTCGAAACTTCTCCAGTTTACCATTAGGCTGGGATTGGTTGGCCTCCTGTCCAGGGTCAAACCTGGGCTGGCCCATAGTCAGCTGGGATCAGTTCCAGCTTCCCAAAATAGATAAGTGGTTTGGAGAATGAATGAATGGTTAAGTGGATGAAAATGGATGAAATGCCAAAGTAATGGTGTTCTTACAGTCCGTGTGGACGGGAAACAAGGCTAGCGTTTTCTTCTGGAGTTCGTCTTCCTCGCTGCCCATCGCTTCGTCCCATTGGGCGGCTGCTCTGTGGTTGCTGCAGGACCCGAACACGCAGCACTGGTAGGCATGGGGCATCTCAATAACCCTGCAGGACAACAGTGGACATTCAGGAGAAGATACAGTGGATTTAAGAACACAAACTATGTTTGCACCTTCATAAAGATCAATAACCAAGGTCAAAAGAGATTTATGTTATTTCTGGGAAGAAATGTAGGACTTGCACGCTTAAGAAGCTATAAAGCTCAGTAACAACCTCCTTAAATGAAGTAACTTCCTCCGGGATTAATAACGTTTTCTGATTGATTCCTGAATGTCTCAAGCCTTCGACATGAGTAGGCCTAAAGAAGTGGTACGTTTCAAAGCAGCACCAGGCAAACTTTTAACCCTGAATACTCATGGGCACTCTTCGCTTTGGATGCCAACTTATTTGGGTCACAAGTGAAACCACATGTTATTTTCTGCATTTAATCAGCTTTTTCTGAGAATAACAACTGTTACATTCTCTCATCTTAACCTCAACAGCTCTCCAGGCGATAATAAAGCAATTCCAGCCAGAGAGTTTTGGCTTCTGGAGCTTTTCCTTCGCCCTAAGCTGTGGGTGAAGTAGATATTTATATAGATATATTTATATCAATTTGTCTTTATTTTTAGAATACATAGGCATGAGCAGGGGGCATTGACCGCATCGTTTCTAGCCGGAAGCAGACACACATCAAATAGATTAACTCGGGCCACGGATAAATAAATTTTTTCACAAAATTCGTGATTGGTTCGGAAACCTGTGTGAGCAGGTGCGACTCTAAGCATCAGTCCTCCAAAATGTTATAATTGCTAAATATTTTACTTCTTAATTTCTTATCAATTTATGTGTATATTTTATTTGTTTTCTTTCACTTATTTTTTTACATCTTTTTCTGTAACTTTAATTTTTATTCTATATCTTACTTTTTTCTCGACATCCTATAAAGTAAAGGCCTTGTCCACGCGGGCATTCAAATCTTAGATAAATGAAATCGATCTGAGCGACCTGGGCGTTTTGTAGCGGCGCTTGTTTGACTTCAGTATGACGGTACGTTTGCATACATAACAAAAAGTTATCCAACAATGTATAATCATAGAGAATGATTCTAAATTTATTAGTGTTGACGTCATTATGTTAAAAATCCTGACACAGTGACGTAGGCAGAGAAACCTCGCAGCTGCTACTGGGTTCACCCTCTGAAAACACAGTGTGTGAAGAATCATGGGATATGTTCAGTCCTCCAGATTGGTAGATTAATGACATATGTCAATTACAAATTGTCGCCAATGAAACGAGACCTAGAACGTTTTTTGAATGCGCTGCAGACCAATAGCCAGCCCTGAGAGCCCATGTGGACGGTCAGATTCACTCCAGCGTGCAAAAACACTGTGGGCATCAAATCCGCACATATTAAATGACCTCCGTGTATGATGATGCGCTATAGAAATAAACTTGCCTTGCTTACAGTGCAGGGAGAGTAAATAAACAAACCTGATATTGGGGAAGTCCTCATGTCGGAATGAACTGGACAGTGCCATGTTTCCTCTCAATTTGAGGTGTGTGAGACTACTGAGTCCAGCAAGTGGCAGAGCGCTCAACCGGTTATCAGTCAGATCCCTGTTTGAGAATGAGAGCAATAAAGGCATAAGAGGTTATCTGACTAAAGAATGAAAAATAAGGTTTCAGGCCCATTTTTCATGTGCAGCATTGAGCTTGGCTTGGTTTTTATTTTGCATGTGGTACAGTGTTGCTTGGAAGTTTAGGATGTTTTGTATTTCTGTGTTAACATAATCTGATTTTCCTAACGTCGGCCAAATTGAACAAGCAAATTGATATCTAATATTTTAGGATGGATGAGACCAAAAAAGTCTGGTAAGCTAACATAAGAACATTATCCCATCTGTGAAACATGGTGGTGAAAGTATCATGGTTTAGGCATGTATGCTGCATCTGGGCAAAGATATTTATAGGCGATTATTGGCTACGGCTACAGTTATTGCTGCACAAGAAACTAATCTCACACTCACAGAGCTGTAATGTCGAATCAAATATCTCTATAAATAAATGGCCAAGTATAAAATATTCTCTCATTTATTATTCTTTGTATGTCTATCTTTCTCAAAATGTTGCATTTGGAATGGAGGATTGGTGAGTCCTTCGCTGAACCCATGGACGATCTGTTGAGTCTCTGGAAAAGTCTCCAGAGAAGTTTCTTCTGGTTTGTTAAGCTTTTCCACAGTGCAACTCTTCACAGTTGGGTATTCAACAGAAACCCACTGATCATAAACACTGTGCTATAGATGTGGAAACATCACTTTATCCAGCAGGACATTTTCAGTCCATCCCTGTTCGTGCAGATGAGCGGGTTTAGCTTTAGGGGTAACTGGGTAAAGTCTCGAGGCCAGAGTGTGACTCCTCCTTCCCCCTTTGGGGGACCCTCCCAGTCCCATAATATACACAGATCAGCCATAACATTAAGATCACTGCCAGGTGAAGTGAGTAACATCGGGGTGGGATATATTAGGCAGCAAGTGAACAGTCAGTTCTTGAAGTTGATGTGTTGGAAGCAGGAGCGTCAGGATCTGAGCAGCATTGTGAGCAGCAGGTCTGGTGGAGTGTTCCAAGTCTGCAGTAGTTGGTACCTACCAAGGAAGGACAATTGGTGAATAGGTCGTGGGCACCCAAGGCTCATTGTTGCAGGCGAAAACTGCACCACAGACTGAGCTGTTTCAGCAGCATGAGGGGTACTTAATCAAAATGATTAAGTTAGAAGGTCTTAATGTTATGGCTGATTGTTTTAACCCCTTAAATGCAGATGCTTTAATGTGTTTAAATGCACGAGTAATCCTCAATGTGCGGGTTTGAACCCTTTAACATGTTTTGACCCTTAAGTGTGTGTGTTTAACCCTTAAACCCCGTAAACGTGTGTATGTGGTGCTCCGGCTTTAATTCAAGCTAATGAAGGAATGAATAAATGACTGCTTACAGTTTAACGAGGGACTGCAGTGATTTGAAGGCGTCCGGGTGAATCATCTCGATCCTGTTCCAGCTCAGATCCCTGAATTATTCGAAAGAAAAACAATCACTCTTCAGCTTCACTTACCCCAGCTCCTTCACCCTCTCATCTTCTCGCTGTGATGATTATTCTGTGCTTTAGGGCAATCAGAGACGACAACTGCAAGCAGTGGGAGTCGTTTCAAAGGAAGATCAGAGCTGGAGCTGAAACTTTGAGCTGGTGTTTGTACAGCTCATCGGTTCAGCCTTTTCCCCCAGTGTGTTAATCTACCTCTTAATCATACACTGATGCTTCTCCCACTCAGTCGTGCTGTGAGCTCTAATGCGCCACTTCCTGTAAAGTGACTCCGCCAGTAGAGGGAGGTATTGGGCAGACTTATGTGCACTGACCACCAGAATGGTCAGTTCTGTACAACTTTACTACCAGTGCAGTTCTGTGCCTGAGCCGCAAAGGTGTCATATCTTTCACACAACAGGAAGAGCTGACTGAGCACCAGCTCCAATCCCAGGGAACCTTTAATAGCAGAACCAGCTAGTAAATATACAATTAACCCTTTACACTTCAGGGTTATTATCAATATCAATGCTATGAAAACATAATACTAAATAATTATGCAGCAATGTCTATACATTATTCAGTAACTATTATCAACACTATGATTTTAGTATCAACTTACTGTATCTACTATACATTATTCAGTATCTACTATTACATATGGGATATTTACTATACATTACCCAGTATGCACTATAAATTGTGTACTATAAGTTATTCAGCATCTGATTTGAATTATTCAGTTTCTACAATAAGTTATTCAGTAATTACTATACATTATTCAGTTTCTACTATAAATTATTCAGTAAGTACTTTAAATAATTCAGTAACTACAATAAATAATTATGTAATTACTATACATTTTTTGTTCTACAAGACATTATTCAGTAACAACTATAAATTATTCCTGTTCTACTATAAATTATTCAGTAACTACTATACATTATTCTGTTTCTACAATAAACAGTTTCTAAAATTCTGTTTCTAAAATTCAGTATCTACTATAATTTATTCAGTGACTAGTATTAATTATTCAGTTTCTACTATACATTATTTTGTGTCTACTATAAATTTAGTTTCTACTATACATTATTCAGTGTCTAGTACACTTTAAATGATTTATCGTCTTCTATTAAACATTACATTTACATTTATTTGGCTGATGCTTTTGTCCAAAGTGACTTACAGGTACAGGATCAATCAAGCAAAAATTCAGATATAACACTGGTGTGAGAGTTACAAGGAGTTCAACACTATTAATTATTAATTAACAAAAATGATTCAGTATCTACTATACATTTTTTTCTTCTATAAATTATTCTTTATCTACATCCAATTATTCAGCATCTAATATAAATTATTATGTTTCTACTATGCATTATTCAGTATCTAGTATAACTTATTAAGTTTCTACTATAAATTTAGTAGCAGTTGTCCTATAAATTATTAGATATCTTCTATTAATTATCTACTATTTATTATTGAGTATGAACTGTGAGTTACTCTGTATTATAAATGGCATATCTAATATGAATAATTAAGAATTGACTATACATTTCTCAGTATGTACTATAATACTGAAACTATTTTACTATTCAATAAATGTATATTTTAGCTTAAAGGCAAAATTATTCAGAGTGCTGATTTTTTTTTGACATATAATGATATTAATTATGATGATAATTGTGTGTTACTCACAGTGAGCGCAGAGCCGTGAGCTGCTGGAACGTGTTCATATCGATCCGTCTGATCTGATTATGCTGGAGACCACTGCACGCAGCCAAAAACAGCAGTGTTACCACAGCAACACACACACTTTCATGCATCTTATGCAAAGGTTTAGGCACCCCTAGTCAAATTACCCTTATAAATAAACCCCCTCTACAGAGACACACACTACTTCACATTTAGTGTTGCTGAATTTACCTTATTGGGTTTTAAATATTAAATGTGGCCTGTACAGGGTAGCAGGGGTAGGAGGGCCTGTCCCAAGACCCGACTATATTATAATTATGGCCCTAGTTCTCTGTATGATGCTTATACAAAACGATGAGTGTGTAACACCTGTAAATAAAATAAATATATAAATAAATGTTTCCCTCACATCTCCTGCAATGAGGTGCAGTGGTAAAAACTGGGCAGCTCCTTGATCGCATTATGAGACAGCTCACTGTGAACACACACAGATTAACATATGAGCATGATACTTATCTGACCATAACACACTACACTGAGAAACATCTGTATGGTTTTACTTCGAGAGAGTTTCTGATAAGCAAGTGTACACCGTCCTTCAGATCATACTGTGGTCAGAACTATCCCTACCCTAATAATAAATCCCCCCATTTTGCCCACTTACCCCAAATGTTTGTCATCAGTGTAGCCAATTAGCAATGGAAGCTTTTACACATCACATACTTTCCTTAAACTGTGTGACCTGTGATGGGGGGCAACTGTGGCCTGATGGTGGGAGAGGAGGGCTTATGCCCGGAGGGTTGTTGGTTCAATCCCCAGAAGCAGTAGGGAAAATGTGGGAGGGGTGAGTGACTAAATAGTGCCCTCCCTCTTTCACATTTACATCTGAAGTGGCCTTGGGCAAGATACCTAACCTCCTAGCTGCCCACTGCTTCTGTGCTCTGTGTTTATTGAGAACACATTTGTGAACGGAGCCCAATTACAGGGGCTCCTCGACTTACGACACGCGCTGAGGTAAGTCAAATTTCGACATAATTAGAAACCCCTTAAATAAGCATGTGTAATGCCCTGGTGCCATTTCTCTGTCAGTCCACCAGAGGGAGACATTCACCCACCTGAGGCTCTGTATTGCACTTTTTGAGCATTTTATTAAACTTTTCACACCATAAAGAAAAACTTTTGAGTATGTTGTAAGTCAAAGACATCCTGTATTATGTGTGTGTTTGTGTTTGTGTGTGTGTGTGTGTTGGGGGGGTACTTACAGTATTCTGAGGCTGGGCAGCTGCTGGCAAAGGTCGGCTGGTAGAGTGGACAAACCTGCTCTGGTCAGAGTGCTGCAAGAAACAGATAACAAATAACATAATAAAACAACAATCTAATAATAATAACTACTGTTATTATTTTTGTTATAAAAATAACATCAATAGCAATAAATACAATGGCAGTTCCAAAAAAGTTGGAATTTTAATCAAATAAATATATAAATAAATAAATGATGAAATGCCTGTTGACACATACAGCAGTACTGGTGAATTGTAAATGCTTGTTTATCAGCTCCATTTTTACTATAGTTAATGATAGTTACACTGTAGTTATAAATATTGTTAGTGTTACCTCACCTTTACTAGATACACAATATTGTTCAAAATGCATTTAGCTTAGAGTAAGTTAAATCAGTTTTGCTCTGGACATACTGTAACTGAACCACACACACATACACACACACATTCTGAAGATGCAGCAACACTAATTAACGCTCCTGACGGTAAACCGCTCTAATTTTAGCATACGGCCTATTTCACGCTTTCAGGAAGACGAACACAAACAGCCATTTACTGTAAGAGTGTGTTTGTGTGTGTGTGTGTGTGTGTTGGTAGTGGTTGGGGGGGTTTAGTTACTCAATCAGGGTTTAATGAGGATAAGTGATGACCTTCATTACACACTGCATGTTCCTCTGTTTTCATTTCTTCCACTTTAATGACGGGAAGTAGAAACTTAATACACACATATATCGGTATTACTATATGTGTGAGTACATTCCATTGACTGCTGTAACACTGATCCTGAGTAATTCACACTCACACATAAACCAACATAGCTCTTTATATTAAAATTTATAAGAAAAACCATTGAAATGTCCGCACTAGTAGAGATTTTCCTTTGCTCCTATTGTTACAGGGACACGGGGTCCCCACAAAGTGATAAATGCAAGCACACACTCTACAGGCTGAGAGTATGGAAGCAGTGTTCAGAAAATTTTGCATAATTGAATCAATTTATCATCAAAAGCAGTGCAACACATGTTTATTGTTATGTAGTTTCCTGAAAGCAGTTTGCTCCAGAATAGTCTAATCAACTGGTGCCGCAAGGCTGTGCTCTTGCTCTGGCTTCTTCTATGACTTGCAGTGTTTATTTAAGCTCAGAAGCAGCCATGGACCGATGACAGAGCAGTTACATAATGAGATTAACCCTTCACTGCATAGTGTTACATGGCTGTGCCACTGGCCCCTCCCCTCTTCAGTGAACCCCCACCCGGGTGTTATATGGAACCTTAAACACTGTACATTGTATCGTATGGTAGGTCTCCATGCACAAGTTGAATGTGAGTTGTGTTCTGGAGATGCTGTCATCTATACTCTTTTATATTTTCACTGTTTTACATTTGAAAGTTCATCAGTGAATAAATCACACAGAACACGCACCCACAGCCAAAGTGCACTTCATTCCAGAGCACAACACACACCTGAAACATACACACACACTCTCTGTGGTGCAGCATTGTACAACACATCTGTCACATCTACACAACTGCCACATAGTCCACACGTGTCAGATCGAAAACGGCAAATGAGTCGAAAGAAGAAACAAAGCACTTTCACATATGCAGTCCCCGGTGTTCAGCAGGGCACCAACACTTTATTCAGAGTCTCCCCCGGTGTTCAGCAGGGCGCCAACACTTTATTCAGAGTCTCCCCCGGTGTTCAGCAGGGCACCAACACTTTATTCAGTGTCTCTCCCAGTGTTCAGCAGGGCACCAAAACTTTATTCAGTGTCTCCCCCGGTGTTCAGCAGGGCACCAACACTTTATTCAGAGTCTCCCCCGGTGTTCAGCAGGGCACCAACACTTTATTCAGTGTC
>JBBIGC010141994.1:0-37683 GCA_037576955.1 Lepidarchus adonis | reverse complement strand
CTCCCTAATTATAGGAAGAAACCTTGAGAGGAACCAAGGCTCAGAAGGGGAACCCATCCTCCTCTGGTCGACACCGACATGTGATGGTTTAAAGGTCATGCACATTCAACAGTGCTTTCTAGCCTTGCCCTACACATACTGAGGCTTCCCCAGGTTCCCCGAGTCTTTTGCCAGTAATATTTACTGTAAATCGTAAAAGATGTAAATTATTTGTAATCTTGTATTTGCGACATTGTCTATTCTGAACTTACTGACAGTTTTCTTAGGGGTTTTGTGAGCCATAACCATTTTTTCTAAAGCACTTCTCTAGCTCTTATATTAAAATAAAGCATAGCTTAATAAATTATATTACTCGTTATAAAAATGTATAATAAATGAAGTGTAGCATAATATTTAGACAAGTGCTCTCACGAATAAAAAAAATTAAACTAATGATTGAACTTTAATGCTTAGAAGTTCAGTTAACTTGAAATTTCTCAGCAGCCTGTAGAAAAAGCCTGCCTTCGCATGTTCCACCTGTAGCAACCACTGAATCTGTACTGTTGTTAATGCCATGTACATTTACTTTATATACTGAGCAGAATTGTGTATTTCTTGCAATGTCCTTGAACCTACAGACCTCCTGTACTTTTAGTTCTCATTTTGTTTATAAAATATAGGTTGTGATAAAATTTTTATGTTTTATCATATTTATTTGTAATATTAGTTTGTTGTTTGCCAATTTTTAACAGGGCATGTAAGAGTGCCTGGCCACTGAAAAGCTTGGGATATGATTACAATGAAATATGTGACCTTGGTGTTGAACGAAGTTTGTCATTTTTAATTATGGAAAGCATTATATGTCTTGTTTGGTCATTACCATGACTGAAGGGCATTTTCACCACTCAGTGATACTTTTCATCCTCAACTAACGGACAAATGTCTTTGTACACGAGTTCTCATGTTGTGTTTTTATACTGCCACCAGGGGGCAATAGCATTCAATAGCCCATGGGTGTCCAAGGTTGGTCCTAGAGGTCTATTATCCAGCACAGTTTGGTAGTTTCCCCCCTTAAACTCTCTCACTAAACGTGGCATTTAACAGGTGAGCTGAGCAAAGGTGTACATGATCAGAAAATCACCAAACTGTGGTGGACACTGGACACCCCTGTCTAAAGAACTGTCCTCTGCTCTCGATTCTCAGCTGACTTGATGCATTTGAATCAATGGTTATGTAGTCTTCCCTGAATTAATAACCATCCCAGCCCATAATAACTAATAGATCGAATAAAACTTGCACAGAAAACTCCATGTTATGGTTAATATATAAAGTCAAGCTGCATCTAGAAGCTCCTGAAATCTATCTGAGATGCATTTTGAGCAACATTAGCAGGTTTCAATCAGGAAAAAGCTCTGCTTGCCCTTTAATTTTAAGACTGTAAGATTTTTAATTTTAAGATGTTCTTAACTTTAAGCATTTCAGCACAAAAGCTTAGATTGAGTCAAAAAGGTATTTTTTATAAACCTTTGCAAACCTACACCAGCTCTAGTGCATTTTGTTAATTAAAAGTTAAAAGGCAAATACAAAATACTCATTTTACTATTCACTACAATTTGTAGGGAAAGATTTAGTCTCACATGAGAATTGTGGCAGGTTTTCTTAATCTCTGTATAATTAAATGATTAAGAGCTTATTTTCTTGCTTTCTTTCAGCTCTCATTTATTTTTTACTGTGTGTGTTAGTGCAGGGAAAACAACTAAATATGCAGGGAAATTATACACCAAGTCCAAAACGGCAAAACTAAAATTGAGAATAGAGCTGTCCAAGGTGCTGAACCTGTAATTTGCAGCCTCTACCATTGTCATTTGTTCTCTCTCTCTCTCTCTCTCTCTCTCTCTCTCTCTCTCTCTTTCTCTCTCTCTCTCTCTCTCTCTCATTACATTGGGATTCGGTTTTTCCAAACGCGACGTAACACAAATTTTGATGCAAGTCGGAACTCATGCATGTAACGAGGCTGCGGAGGCTTTATTGAACAGCACTGTGCTTTATTAACAGCCGGCAACTTGCATGAGTGAATAATGCATATAGCTAACACCAAAGCATTTAGGAAACCAGATGCTTCTCCAGATAGGAATGCTCTTTTTAATGGCTTAAACATACTTATTGAATGAAACGAAACCCCACTATAGCAGTAATAGCATTGTACAGGTGACTTGTGCAGTCCTGTATTACCGTAAAGCATTAACTAGGCATTCAACTACATTCTACTACTGTATATGAGAGTAAATATGTGCATAAAAAAGAGAGTCAGTGATGTAACCCCAAATCGTTGTATGTCGAGTGCGACATAACTTAAGGAACCCCCTGTGTGTGTGTGTGTGTGTGTGTATATATATATATATATATATATATATATATATAAACATTACTGTGGCACAAAGTTTGGGCACCCTACATAATTAGTACTTAGCAGCACCTCCTCTGGCAGATATCACAGCTTACAAACGATTTTCTTCCCTCCACTCGTGCAATGTTTCCTGTGCCACTGGCTGCAACACAATCCCAAAGCCTGATAGATCCACCCCATGCTTAATGGGTAGCAAGGTGTTCTTTTCATGAAATGCTGCTCCTTTTTTCTCCAAACATGCCTTTGCTGATTGTGGCCAAAGATTCTATTTTAACTTCATGAGTTCACTGCACTTGCATTAGGCTTTGGAAGATGTCCTGTTGCATACTTCTGATGTTGGATTTTATGATGGGACACAGGTAAGGTTTTCTTCTGCTGACTTTTCCATGAAGGACAGTGGAAACGTGCACTACCACTCCTGAGTCTGCTAAATCTTCCTTCAGGTTTTTACAGTCAAATGGGGATTTTGATTTGTCTTTCTGACCAGCATACGAGCAGTTCTCTACTACTTTTCTTGGTCTTCCAGATCTCATCCTGACCTCCACAGTTCCTCTGAGCTGTCATCTCTAAATTATATTTCTCACTGTGGAAACTGCAAACTGATAACACTTTGCTATCTTCTTGTAGTCTTCTCCTGCATTGTGGGTATCAATACCTTTCATTTTCAGAGTCTTACACAGCTGCTTAGAGGAACCCGTGGTTGTTGAGTGTCCACAAGTGTGTGCACAAGGTTTGAAGAGTCAGAGTATTTGTAAAGCTTTGAAATTGGCACCAGCTGACAATTACTAATGATAACTGTTACCATGCATCAGATCTAACGAGCTGATTAAGGTCCTAGTAAAAATAATCTAAGACTTTTTAACTTTTATGCACAGTGCCATAATAATGTTTTTATTTTTTTATTTTGTTCATTTTAGGGCATAAAAACTATGCATCAGTTTGCTGAAAATATTGTGGATTTTTTTCCATATTATTTATTATTAGTTATTTATTTTGAAATGTTCAGATCATAAATATTAGAATCAATACAGATAAAATGAATACAGTCATCAGTACATTTGTCAGTGTGTTCACTTACCATTTCTAGAGATTAAACTGTGTAGTCTGTTTGTTAGAAACAGCATGAATAAACTCATTGACTTTTTCACCAGTGATGCAGCCCATATTCTACTGTGCATTCCCTGATGGTGCCCAGGCCAGGCTTCAAAAGGAACAACAATGTCTTCTGTTGCCCATGCTTGACCTGTGATGGGCAGGAAACTGAAATCAGATCATAGCAGTCACTGATTGCTTGAGCATTTCACACCAGCATTTGAATTATTGATTATTTGCTGATTCCACAGGGACTTTGGGAAAGCACTGAGCTGACAGTGTTTCTTTTGGGATACTGTCTGATGTTCAGTCCATTGTTAGAGACCGCAAACATGGATTGCTGCACAAGTAAATGCAGGCATTAGAAACGGATTGCCTATTTTTGGTTTATTACAGCTAGTGCTGGGATGTAACAGAATAATTCCGCTAAGCGAACTAATGTTGCTGAGTAAAGGTTTGGACATATCACCAAAGTGCCACAGTAATACTGAACACATTTAACACACGTGATAGACATTCAAACAATGAGGAAACTAATTACATACAGTCTGTTGAATTAAACACTTTCATCATAATACATTATGTACATGTGCTTATTTGTTCATATAGATTCTTAGAAAAACTTGTAGTAAAATAAGAAAAACACTGGTCCAACTTACAAGAGCAATAAAACATGCCTGAAATTGCAAAATGCTTTTATAAAAAGAATAAGATTCTATATGAATGTATAAGTGAACATATATGTATATGAGTACGGGCTCTACATTTGGCGAGAGGCAGGGTTGGCGAGCTCTCGTAATGGAGTAAATACACGTAAATCAGTCTTACAGCCTTTCATAGCGAGTTTGGCGAGATAACAGTACATATATTTTCCTCTCTCTCTTTCTGCATTTTCCCCCATTTCTATACGTATAATTATTATTATTTATTTATTTTTGTTGTTGCTGTTGATTGTTATTGTTGTCTCTTTGTTATGTGTTACTCCCCTCACCATGTTTTTCTCATTTGTCCCATTCTTTCTCCTCCTCTTTTCATCACAACTTAACTGTGATCTCATCTGAACTACCGTTATATAAAATATTGTGCAGATAAAAGAAATGAATCTAAAGATCCAATAAGGCCAATAACCCACTGTCAGTAAAGAAAATTACAGATGGGATATTACAAGATAATACTGTTATATAACAAAAAGACAAAATAAACATTCATCAAAATCAGACTTTCATGTTTTGGCATTGTGTTTGAATAACCTTCACCACCCCAGCATTTTGACAAGTCTTCAGTCAGATCTTTTCATGCAGTGCATCCAAGACAATATATGAATATATGTGAACTAGAATTATTCTAGAAATGTGTGGGGGTGAAGAACTGACATTGTAATCTGGCTACAGGAGGCTGTGAGTTTATGGAGGATTTACTAAGTACTAGTTGAAAAGGTAGACAAACCTATGCTATATAATTTTATTTTAAAATATTTAATATATAAGTTTGTTCACTGCAGGGATGGTGTTAACTTTATGTATATAAATATCTATGAACACACATCATGACATTGTACAAAAACAAACAAGTGTGTGTGTGTGTGTGTGTGTGTGTGTGTGTGTGTGTGTGTGTGTGTGTGTGTGTGTGTGTGTGTGTGTGTGTGAGTCTAAGAGTGAGAGAGTTATGGTTTCTGGGGTGTTGCAACCACGTGTCAGGCCATTGTCCTCTGCACCTCTGACTGACACCATGGCCGGCCTCTTTATTTGCTGATGGGGATGAAGGCAATTTGTCTACATGGAGATCTCCATAGTAATCCTTCAGCTGACTCATTTAACTCTGGATGTATATAAATGTAACGAGCCGTTTGTATAATCACCGGGTGAAATATGTGCAGGCACTTCCTCATGCCATGTCCTATGCACCTTTACTTTTAACTGTATGTGACAGGAGGTGTTTGATATAATTTCACACTTGTTTTTAGTTCAAAACTCAAACACTTCTGTAATTCACATGATTCCTTATGGGACATCTGACATTTGAGTAATGAAAAAATGAGTGTTCCCCAGGGGAACATGGAGTGTCACTAATAGACAAAACAAAAAAACAATGTTAACTAGACAATGTTGATCGGCAACACAACAAGACAAAAGATGTTCCATTTAAACGCAATATGAAGGCGAGTATGCTAATATCAGTTAGATTCATAATTATTTTTAAAGTCTTGTGAAAATATAAGCATTATTCTCTAACTACTGCCTACTTAATTAAATAACGGAACGATGCGTTGTTTTAATGTTGCATGCGAAAATGAGGGGAAAGGAGTAATACTTCCTGTCCAACATAATTATCTAATTAATAATTATCATGTTGTCTGCCTTAGATTTCAAATGAGAAGCCCATCATGTAGATATCTTGCCGCTCACTCGCTCATGTTTAGCAGGCAACAAATTCTCCACAAGGGGGCAACATAAACAGTCACAGAGCTTTTGATGTTTTATATGCAATGATTCTTTTTTCTGTGCCAAGATAAATGTATTTTACGTTCTTAATGCAATAAAAAAATGGATGTTTTTATTTTTATGTATGAATCGTTCCTCACAATGAAACATAACTCACCACTGTTGAAATGATCAGAATTTGTCCTGTGCCCCATTAGGTAACACAGTTACCATGAAGGGATGTACTTGCACTGCAACAATGTTTAGGTAGGTGGTATGTGTCAGAATCACATCCAGATGAATGCCAGGACCCAAAGTATCTCAGCGGGAAAAGCTGCTGAGCTGTAGACAAATAAATACAACAAAGATTGTATAAGTGACACACTCCCGACACCATTATTTTTTACAGTTTAAGTCCAAAGAAACTGGAGACAAACTAATAATATCTTGAAACCTTTAGATAACTTTAGTTTTCAGCTTGTAATTTCTGCCATTTTAGTAATGCAGGCTCTCCATTACAGAGATCATTTAAAGTTACTATAGTTATGTGACTGCAATAACCTCTTGTTACATTATTTAAAAAGTGCTTTCATTGTCAAAATTGTAAAACATTTAAAACTTAGTGGTTTAAGTGATTAATGTAAATAAATATGATGGATTTTAGCATTGCTTTTAATTGAGAGAACTTGTATAGTCACAAAAATATTCATCTATTTCAAAGCTCTAAGTTTAATACAACCCTCTGAAAATAACAAACAGAAAAAAGATAACAAAACACTACACTTTAGCTGATACCCCTGGGGGACCAATGTGTTGGGACCCCTTAAAAATATGCCTGTGTAGAGAGCATACAATTCTAACATATTCTAAAAGGTAAGTAGAATTAACGGTTGTTTATAAGTTGACTCTGACTCTGTGTACCCTATCCTGACCCCAGGCTTCATATTTAACTTTAAAACATTAGGTTATGGTACCAAAAAGCCCCCTTTTGCATCCACACTTTCACTCATTCATGCACATTTTTGCACCCATTTATAATGTCTGCAAATGTATATATCACTTGCACCTGTTATATAGTTTGGTTATAGTTTTTATAGTTTTTGTTTATACATTACATTATTAGATAAGGTTTTACATTCTTTATATTTCTTTTATTCTCTATATTAAGTTTAAAATATTTTTGCTCTATTTATTGTTAAGTTTTTTAATGTCTTAAATTGCTTCTTGTTTTGTGATCTGTGGTCAGGGCGGTCGCCAAAGCATTTCACTACACATCATACTGTGCATGATTGTGTATGTGACAAAAAAAAATTGAATTTGAATTTGAATTTAGAAGGACAATGACACATGGCCTTTAGATGTCTATTAAATAATACATTTCTAGTAGTGTTTGAATTAGGTAAATAAATAAATAAATAAATAAATAAATAAATAAATAAATACTTTCCCTCAAAAATTCAGTTGAAGTTCAACTTTGAACCCAAGTAGTATCTTAATTTGCTGACAATGTAAAAGCTAAAGACAAGTTGGCCATGAAAAAATGAACTTGTATATAAAATCACCCAGATATGGGTCAAATAACATCACTGACACTGGGCAAACGGTCATTTAGTCTTTTAGAATCATCACTCTAACACCATGAAAGGACAAAGGTGCTTAGCAAAGTGTGTACAGTGAAGATCAAATGGCTGCCTACTGCCTGTAAGTGACCATGAGTGTGTGTCATATGACGAATCCCAGAATCCCAGCAAGCTGGCTTCCCTTTGCAGAGGGGGTTGGTTGGTTTTGTTGGCAATTTGTTTCTCTTCATTAGAAGATGGTTTGTGATGGTAATGGCTGACCTGGCGCTTGGCCGTTTAATTGTAACGCGCCACCACAGCAGGTGCCCGGTCCAATGAGTCAGCGGACGGAGTCTTTCAGTAGCAGCTCCGGGACGGTGATTAATAACGGTCAGCATGAATGATTTATTTGAAAGTAGATGCGAGCTCACTTGGTCCTGGAAGCATATAAAATGCCCCAGGCAGGTGGAGGGCAGACAGGCTCCCGGCCTGCCCTTTCTGCCCGGGTTTCTCTGGATGTCCGCAGTGAATCATGCCCCTGTTTACTCAGGTAATTATAGTGTATTTAATTTGTTTATTTATTTTAAATAAAATTCTCCGAAAATGTCTTTTCACGGACCTTAAGGTGTGTGGGTACAATAGTTAAATCAGGTTGATGTGTTGAGTGCAGACACGCTGGGTGCGCGTGCAGGCAGTCACGTGCCGCACTGCCAGAGTCCGGAAGAGGAACTTTTCCCCAAAACACACAGGCCTAAAAGCCTGGGAGCGGTGAGAGTGTGATAGATATGAGTGCAGTCATGCTAACGGTGTCGTTTCGGTCCTATTTAGTGACCATTTATTATCCGGCTGCTCATTTGAGCACCAAACAAGCGCCATTCCTGCGTGTAACAACATTTTACATT
This sequence comes from Lepidarchus adonis, assembly GCA_037576955.1. Lineage (NCBI taxonomy): Eukaryota > Metazoa > Chordata > Actinopteri > Characiformes > Lepidarchidae > Lepidarchus > Lepidarchus adonis. The sequence continues at coordinate 29,324 of JBBIGC010141994.1, read as the reverse complement.
TACATCATTTGCCAGACGCTCTTATCCAGAGCGACGTAGCTACATGGAGAGCAGTAGGGGGTTAGGTGCTCAAGGGCACTTCAGCCTGTGTCCGGTTCCGAGAATCGAACCTGCAACCCTTCGGTCACAAACCCACTTCTCTAACGATTGGGCAAACGCCAATTCAGCTTAACAACTGCTTTAAAATGTATATTTGTTGTGAGAAATTGGTACATTATCTTGCAAACTAATTATGTATGTCTACCTACCTACCACAAGGAATACTTCTTTATATAGTTTCCGGAAGGAGGATGAAAATTAAAAACACACGAGAGATATATAAAGGGGTAACTGGGTGGGCTGGGGTTCTCTTCGTCGTGTGTATGTATGCACACCATGTTAAGATACTTCCTAAACGTCTCTGTAATAAGCTATTTGAGTCTTCTTCGCCATTTATGCTGTGACTAATGTGTCTGTGTATTTATCAGGCAGTTTAGCTTTAATTGGTTTTCTGCAGGGACACTTCCGGGCGCTGTGCATTGTGGGGGGTCCCTGTAGAGACTAACGGCGTGCATGGTGGGGGTGGGGGATTGAATATTCCAATATTCCCATCTCCTTGAATACCCCGAGGCTTTATTACGTCACTAGGTGCGCACTCTTCGCACGCTGATTGGTCAGACTGGCGCGCGCCCGCGGACATGCGGGATTCTCCAGCTAAACGACCGCAATTGAGCATCACGTGGACTTGAACCATCGCGAAAGGTGGGGGGAGGTTACTGAGGTGTTGAAGGGGGGCTTCAGGACATGCAGCAGTGGAGAAGAAATGCTACCTATGTTACATAACCCACCGGAGCGGGATTACTGAAGAAGACGAGTTTATTCTTTCATTTCCTCCCAGTGTTGATCATTTTTTAAGGAGGAGAGGCTGGGACACGAGGTGGAGGTCCTAAGCCATGGCTGAAGGTAGAGTGCTGGCCATCTTCTTAAAGGGCTCCTCTTGTGTTGGGGGGAGAGATAAAGGGGGGAACTGGGTGGGCTGGGTTTTTTCTCTTCATTGTCTTTGAGAACTTTGGGGGCGCTTTTGTAGCTAAAGAAGTTTCCCACAAGCCTCTAAAGTTTTCAGGGGTTGAAGCAGCTGCTGGAGCTCTGCTCGGAGGGAATGGAGGCTGGTGTGGTTTTGGAAAACGGGGCTTTCAGTCTGAAAGTCTGAGGGCCAGGAGGAGCTCGGGGAAGAGATTTGGAGTTTGTTTCGGGGAAAATGGGCGAAATGGGATCAGTTTATGAGGAATATTACACAGGTGAGCTCAAACTGAAACACACTTCCACTGGAGGCTTCAGAAATCCCGGGTCAATATTTATCCAAATGTTTAAACAATTACAGCGTTTAATTTTCGTTATTATCGCATCATCGAGGGTAAATTCATATTGCGTTCGGCTCGTGGGAAATGAGATTTCATTGTTTCTTCATGTTGTTTAAAAATCAAATGAAATTAATTCATATAGCGGTGTATTGGTGCCTCTTTCCGTTTTTAAGTTCAAACCTAAATTGTTTTTTTGTTTTTCCATGTAAATTCAATTTTTTAAACGAAATAAAATTATTTTTCATTCATATAATTTATTTTCAAATAAAACAATAAATAACAGTAATAAAATTAACACGTTGTATTGTGTGTAAAAATCACTTTTTAAAAACGTGTTAATATTTTAGACGCTCATACATATAATTTAATTTGTGTTGTTTACTTTTTAAAATAAAACCAACACAAAATTAAGTTATAAAATATATACAAATGAATGAAGGAATAATATAAGACATTTTTCTTCGTACATGGAGTTTCTGACTCGGCTGGTCTATAATATAGTCCGTTTATGTTGAAAACGGTGTAAACAGCTGCTGGTTTTGTGCGCGGAGGGCAGGAGTGAAACCCTCCGCGCGCGCGCGCACGTCAGCCTGACCGCGCGCTCCATGACGGACCGGAGCGGCCAGCGTGAGAAACATCACACACACTGCGGCCCCATCTCTGGGCCTTCCACCTCCACTTGTTTTTGTTTATCTCTCTCTCTCTCACTCATTTAAGGAGGCTGCGCGAAGACCGAGGAGGAGGAGGCGGCGGGCTCGGAGGAGGACTCGAGCTCGTTCCGCGGCAGCGGCGTGTGTAAGTGGTTCAACGTGCGCATGGGCTTCGGCTTCCTGTCTATGACCCGCAGGGAGGGCGCCGCGCTCGAGCCGCCCGTCGACGTCTTCGTCCATCAGGTGAGTCTCGCGCAGACCTCACACGGGGGCCCTGAGACGTGCGCGCGCGCTCACTCAACTTTCTTGTCCAGAATTCCTTCGCACATTTGAGATTTTGGCCGATTTTCGTGCTCGGTGAAGCAATGCGCCAGGTTCCAGCGTTAAACGCGCAGATGGTGGCATCTTGCATGTTCTCCATGCAGAGCCAATGGAGCCCGGTGCCCGCGCTCGATCTGCTTGGGATATTGTAACGGCGCTGCAAACGCCATGTCTGCTCAGACATCCGCGGGGAAGCTCTTGTATTGCATGCACACAGGTACTGAGACATTTCAACGCAGGGTTATACTGTCTGGTGCACAGTTGTCTCCTTTGCATGTTGGGAAAAAGGACAAAATGAGTCACCAAGTCCCTTGCAGTGGCAAATGAGCTGTGAGGACCCCCCCCCTCTCTCATAAAAAAAAACAAAGCCCTTTCCCATAAGATATTACTCATTTCTTTGCTCCCTGCTGTGTCAAGCAAGTTCTCTCAGAGCACCTACTAGTATCTATGGCCGACCCAATCATTTACTACCCAAGAATTTAGAAAGATAAGGATGACATGAAGTGAGGTGTGTTATCTCGGGTTGAGATGCATCACGAGTAAGAGGAATATGTAAAAGTGTCTGGGTTGTGTGAGCTGTGCTTCCATATCCTACATTTTTCTTCCCTTTTATTTTAAAGTTAACTTGGCCCATTTTGTGTTTTTTTTTTTTTTTTTAAATACCCATTAGAATGAAATGGGCTGTTTTTGTTTCTGTGCTATTCAGACTCCTGTAACATGGCATCATCCCAGAACAGATCATTCAAGAAGGGCTGTTTCTGCAGTTTGGTTTTCCTATATGGACTCTGTAGACTCGGGGGAGGGGTGTATTGTATGTTTTAAAGCTTGAACACTGTTTACTCTTTAATTTTGGAAAAGTGTAATAGAGTGTAACTGCGCTGATCTGTCTGGGGGGCATTGTAAAGATTTTGGACCATGTCTGTTTTAGAAGAAACTGGGAAGATTCACCCTGCCTTTCTTCATTGTGAGAGATAAAGGCCCTTTGAACATCATTTATGAAAGTATAAGTGTGAAGAGCAATGCAGGACCACTTTTTATAATCTTTAGTCCTATTAGGGATTAGGGTTTTTATTGAATTAGTTTATCAGGGGGGCATCTGTTATAACATTTTTACAAGGCTCCTTAGTGGTAACTCTCACACCCAGTATCTACAAATTCCAGCATTTGTCATGTGATCATAGAAAAAGTATAATGTTGAACATAAAGTAATGCTTTATGAATTCATCGGCTGTTAAACTTGTCTCGTTTTCTGATGGACTTATTCTTTCTCCTGCCAACTCTTAATGTAGATATTACGATAAGTTTTTTCACTTAGGGCAAGTAAACAGCTGAGGGACACTTCCAAAGCATCCATTGTTTCAAGTTGCTTTGCGTCGTCCTTGATATTGATATATGCTACAGCAGAGGTCCCCAACCTTTTTTTGTGCCACCGACCGGTTTAATATCAAACAATATTCTCATGCATTTAAGGTGTCGCGGATAAAAACAACAAAATAAAATGATACGACCAACACAGAGTATGGTAGTTTGTAAATATAATAATAAACGTGAATCCACTGTGTAATTATGTAACTTTTTTAGCAGCGTCTTCCTGAAATGCGCTAAAAGCGATCAGACTAACGTCCTCCTCTGCCCCTCATGTGCTCTGAACGCGTAAACGTTCCTTTCAGAATAAGTTTTCAGTGCTGTTGTGGTGATCTCAGGGTTTTCTGTCATGACTTTCATCCAGAATACCGGCAAAGTTGAGTCTCTAACATACTTAGATGCTACAGACTGAGATCGTATTAAAAAAAAGTGTTAAATATTTTTTACGGCTCTGTACCGACCCACAGCCCAGTTGGAAATGCTCCACGGCCCGGTAGCGGCCTTCGGCCTGGTGGTTGGGGACCACTGTGCTAGGAGAGTAGCAGCATTCAGAACCTTTTTCTACTCAACCCTTGGTGACCTCTGCTTAGAAATCCTCGGAGATCCTCACAGGACTAAAATAATGTGCTTCTCTGAGAAAATCATTGGCCTATCATTTCCTCAAAAACACTCAACATGGCCAATCCACTAGGCAGCCATGTAAAAAAGTGAGCTACTCCAGGACACCGTGAAAATTTAATCCAGCTCGAATAGGGTTTAAACCTGTTTGCTTTGTATTGTCTAGAAAGTGCACTCTTTACGCTTTGCTGTTCTGGAACAAAGGTTCCTCAACATTTACCATGAGATTAAAAAAGGTTCTTTCGAGTTGCACATAATACAAATATTCTGTAGTGGAGAAGCAGTTAGTCACTTTGGCCATTACCCACACACTCCATCCCATCATTGAGTAAAAAATTCCCTGTGACCAGAACATCTTCTAGGTGAATGGCAAATAGGTTAGGTGATATCTCCCCCTCCCTGAGTAAGAGGTCTTTGGTTACCTCTGCATAAGCTGATCAGATGGTGGCAGGGCTTGACACAGGGCTTGTTACAAGTGCTGGTTCTGTTCCATAGTCTTTAGGATTCATTCTCTTCACTACAATAAACAGAAGGCACAATGTTTGGTTGTGACAAGACAATTTAGGTCTTCAGAGATTTGCTGTTTAAAATAAAGGCTCCAACAAAGGTTAAATTTTTATTTTTTAAAAAGACCTTTTATCTGTGCAACATGTTCATGTGCAATATTTCTTGTCTTTCCTACACTCTTTACACTTTAACATACGCCTTATTTACTTGTGTAGACACTTTTAAAATTTTTGTATTAGTATATTATGTTTTTTATTTTATTTTATCTTACCTGTAACTTTCTTAAAGTAACTTCTTACTTATTGTTTTTCTAAGTACTCTGTTTGCTGTCTTTTCTGAGGTAATGCTGTGAAATTACAATAAAGGATTATCTTATTATCTCATTTAAATGGAAAGGTTCATTAAGTAAAAGTGTTTTTTTTTTTTTTTTTTTTTTTTTTGATGACCTTGATCCAAAGCACATTTATTGTGAAGTTGTTTTTCAGATCGTTCTCTCAATTTCCTTCCAGGTAGAAGCTGTTCTAAAAGAATTGCATATGTATGATTTTACATTTTCTCCATAGGCCTTACTTATCTCTCCCAGGTGGTTGTATGCATATAAAAAGGATGCTTCCCATTTCAAATGTTGCTGTATGGGTCCATGTGTTGGACGTCCATTCAGCCTTTTGTTTCCTTTAAGTTGAAATCAGCATTTGCATTGAGTACCCGTGGCTGCACCAAGCCTATTGCTTGGTGTTACCCATGAATCAGCAGTTTCTTGCCTAGATTTTGACCTACACATTATTGAGATGGTTACTGTAGATTGGACTAATTTGTTATGACTAAAAGTCAGGTATTTTTGTAAAAGAGATGCTTGTTTTTGGTGAATCAAGGAGGCTTTTTCATGATGCTTGCGTGATGATTATCGATCATGCTTAAAGTAGGGTCTTTCCTGGGGGACCTTGCTTGTTCTGGGAGACAATGGCCGCCATTGTCAGGCCCAAAGAGAGGAAATCCTGCCGGCTGTGATCTGTTACTGAGCAGTAAATGAGTGAGTGAATGAAGAGAGTGTGTGTGTTCCTTGTGTGTCTGACAGTAAGGAAGAGAAAATATCAAAAAACTGAAGCAGAACGAGAAGAAACAAGGTTCTATAGTAGAGAGGGGATGGGTTAAGGCCTGCTTTAAAGTCCACACATGGGTTTTTGTGCACTTGTGAGCACACTCATATTCACTCTTAGTGGGAGTCCATGTTTTCTTTTAAATATGAAGAAGTGTTCTAATAAAGTTCTAATGAAGCACTCTTTTTAATAGTGTGGCATGGAAAGTATTTGCACCACAGGGTGATCATCTTGCTCTATATTAGCATCACGAGAACTTAATAAAGGGTAACAAATATTGTTATTTGGGGTGCTGCTGTGGAAGAACCTCTATTCAAAGAATAGTTCTTCAAATGAACACATTTATACAATGTTCCACTTACTCAAAATGTAGTTGACCAAACAAGACCTGTTTGATGTTGGTGCTGGAGCTACGTTGCTAACCTTGCAGGCTAACATTAGCAATTAATAGTTGCTCATATATTTTTCATGAATACTTCCCCAAAACTTCTCTCAATCCACTCAAATCACATTACACTCTTTTTATAATTTTTATAATTGTTGGCTGAATAAAATCTCCATTTTAGAAAGCCTTACTGAAGTCCTGCTACTGGGCTTGTTTGTAAAAACACACCCTGCTGTTTTAAAAGTCTGCCTGCAGTGCACAGCTCCACAGTTTTCATTTTCGTAGCTCACTGTGGGTCATGATCTGTCCCAACACACATTTACAGCTTAGTGGAGAGCATGACATGACCTGAGCTTGGGAAATGATTTGGAAATGCATATACAGAAAACATTTGAGCGGCTGTTGTCATGTAGCGTTTGTTAGCAACGTTAGCCTAATGGCTCTGGTTCTAAACGTCAGAGCAAAACTGCAGACATGTCTGTGTTGGTTGTTTGTGCTAAAATTTGGCAGATTTTCACCCAGCTGTTTGTTTATTTTAGTAAATTAGATGTCAGAGTAGGTGTTTTATTAATCATATGTAAAATCCGATTCATGAAAAGAACACATTTTCAACAGCGGCTGTTCATTTCAGTTAAAAAGGAGAAAGTTGTAAAACAGAAATATATATTTGCAAAATATTAATAATTAATTTGGGGTTGGACACCACACCGTATAAGAGAAGCACTTATTGACCTGCATGGGGATATTTGCATTGTTACAGCAGGGACAAGGGCACAGTGCAAGAAGGATAGATGGGAGCAAGAAAAATGCTTTATGCCATTTAAACACCTTTCTAGAGCCCAAGGATACATTGGGAAACTTTCTTTTTTGAGGATATAGCCGTCCCGCAAATAAATTGTATCTCTCCACATTTGAATCATGTGCATGTTTCCTAAATTCAGAAATATGAAAGAAAAGTGTGCACTTATGAGCTAAAGTGTGGACTCTAGAAACGGGCCAATTGAGACAGAAAGCGCAAGAGAGGGAGTGAGGAGGAAGGGTTTATGGAGGGAAAGGGAGGCCTTGTTAGCTGGTCTCATTCATAAAAAAGTCCTCCACAGTTAAAGGGGTGGGGTGTGGGGAGGTGGTGGTGAAAAAGGTCAGAGGATGAAGGGATGGCGGGATAGTTCCAGGAAACTTTGGTGGGGGGTTGGGGAAAAAGGAATGTAGAGGTTGTCAGGCAATCAGGATTGAATTCCTTTCCCACTGCCCTCACTTCAAAAGATAGGGGGAGTGGTCTTTGTACCCCCTTTCTTGTGAGAGAGGTGTCCAGGTTAAGCCTGATGGCATTCAAGGGCCGTAAAATGGCCCACCACAAGCTTCCCACCCTCTACTGGGATACATCATGCCAATGTTCAAACAATGTGTAACATGGAGCTACCTGATCTGACATGAGAGGCGAGAAGAGATGATGTTTGTAGCAGACACGTGATTAAGGGTTGTTGATGTTTGCATGAAAGGGAATATAAAGCCGGCTATTGTATTATGTAAGAGGTTTTTTTTTCCACTATTTGAAGCCATTTTAACGCGTAGGAGAACCACATAACTGTTTGTTAAGCAGAGACATGGTTTTCAAGGTAGATCCCATCTCTAGCCCCCTTTCCACGTGCCTGTAGAGAAACCATCTCAGGAATGCAGCCCCCCCCCCTTCTCCTCCAATATCCCCTTGCCATTGATGGTCAGTGGTATATTCTACCAGATGGAGTCATTTTTGCTGCATCCCCATTGTTCTGATTGGGTTTTTCTCTCCATGGCACCGAGTGATACAAGAGATGATGGGAGAATTAAGGAAGGGCATCTGATTGGCCAGATTTCCTAAAGGAAGTGTGGTTTTGAAAGCCTAAACAGTTTCATTTTAGATTTTGCAGTAGCTGCTTTCTCACTGTGGTGTTAACATGTCAGAAACAAATAGAAACGCATTATTTTGGTGTTTTAGTTAATTCACATTCACTCGCATTCCTATATCAGATGTGTATTTCCATTAACTAATGCTATACTGCATCATAATGCTAATGCTATACCATATAACTGGCTTTCTGAAAGTCAGCTCCTCTCTGCATTCACAGTTAAGAATCTCAGCTTACAGTGACATTTTTAATAATAATTTATAATTTTACCCTGTAGTGTGTTGCCTAAAATACTGCTCAATTCCTTTCACAGATCTTTGTGTTCTGGCTCTTCTAAATCTATGGATCTCCTTCATCTTTAGAGCCTCAAACCCTTAGGTCTTCTGGCAGCAGTCTGCTCACAGAATATTACTCTGAACAATGGGTGCAGATTTTTTTATGTGCTGTAGGCTTTAACTGTGGATTGAACCTTTTAGACTTTCCTCTTTAAACAACCATTCTCTCTTTCCTCTGCTGTAATTTTTATACTGTTAATACTATTGTTCTGTATTATAAAATGACCCTGTGATTGTCAAAGGTGCTATATAATCAACACTTAACGTTGTGAATCACTTGATCTACTTAAATACAGTGCCTGATGTAAAAGCACTTTTTAAATCATAGTTTGTGAATGGCATGTTGTGAGTGACGTTGGGATCGTTTCTAACAGAGCAAGCTTCACATGGATGGTTTTCGCAGCCTGAAGGAGGGAGAGCTGGTGGAATTCACATTTAAGAAGTCTTCAAAGGGCTTGGAATCACTGTGGGTAACAGGACCTGGAGGTGTGCCATGCATGGGCAGTGAGAAAAGACCCAAAGGTGCCCAGAAACGGCGTTCAAAAGGGGACAGGTGAGTATCCCTGTCTAGCAGAATACATTGTCTGATGAAAAAATGTAACTTGTATTCTCCTAAAACACAAATTAATTGGCTGATACTTGAATATGTAAACTGGAAAATGTTCCACTGTAGATTAAGTATCAAAAAGAGGTTCTTTGTGTAGGTTTTTCTTGTGCTGAATGTGTCAATGTGTCACTTACATTTTGTGGAATAGTAACTCTTCTGAGGCATCGGACCCAATGGACTGACTACCTTTGCGACCCCACACACATCATTTAGCCTTGGGTGCTAATGACTCTGTCACTGTTTTACAACTGCAAACTTGGAACTGTCCTCAGGAATCTGCCATTTTGGATACTTTGTCCCAGTCATAGTTGGTCCTTGTCCAAGTTGTGCCATTTAAAGGAACTGGCTCTTCACTTGCTGCCTATTATACACCAATATTTAATCAATATTCTTTACCAGTCAGTGGTTTGAGCATTGTGGCTGACCAGTATATAGAGAAACCATCTTCAATACACAAAAAGTGCAACCAATCTACCCTAAACAGTGATGACCCATCAAATAGATACAAAAAATGTTTCTGCTATCATCAAAAATCAGATTTGCTAAGTCAATATTAACATCATATTGATGTTGCAGGTTGTACATGTTTAATGACCTATTACCACACCATACATTTTTTTTAAATAAATTATCTATTCAGTGTCCTCTATTACAAATAATATATTTTGTTGCTGGTTTTATAAAAAACACAATTAGTTGTCCTGGTATTGCTGTCATTGTTGGGTGAATTAGACCTTTTTTTTAAAAACCACTTTAGCTTTTTTTTTAAAAAAAACATGAATTCCCAATGAAGTCAAATGATGATTTACCTTTTCCCACCTTCACAAGGTTCCCATTATCTGCTGTTAGGTGGCATTTGAGATGGAAAAGGTGTGATGTTTACCAGAAGAAAACAATGAGCATATCTCAGGTGTTGTTCAAATGAAGTGTTTTTGCCCCACCACTACCCCCATCAGATGATGACTTGACCTGGATCAATAGGTTGTTTAAAATCTCAAGGCTCAGGAATTAACCCCATGGAGCTGTAGCCTCACCCACCCCCACTCCTCCCTGTAGTGTAGCTGCTGCAGCCGCCCCCTTGTTGCAGGTTACTGATAGCCAGAACCTCCTACAGTGTGTGTGATCACAGTGGAAGTGTGTTCCCTGCTTTTTCTGAAGGATGAAGAAATTTGCTAAAATTATATTTGACTCATGAATGTCCATATCTGAAAAGTTACATTTCATATGCTCCATGTACCTAATTCTGAAGAAAGTGAACTTTTGTACAGATTGTCAAATTAAACTGTTCATTTTTGACAAAACGACAAAGTGCCAGTTTGATTTTGATTAAAAGGAGATTTTACTGAATCAAAAACATTTACATAGATACTGAGGCATTTCCCTCATCATACTAAATGTAGTTGTTGGATATGAATGGGTAAAACGATTTTCTACAGTAGTTTTTAAAATTATTTATTTTTGTTGCATTAAATTAATGCCTATGCCTTGTCAGAATACTCAGACTCCTCTTGGGTAAGAGAGGTAATAAGAAAAGGCAGGAATAACGTGGGTTCTTGTTTACTAAACTGAGATGTAATCATATTTTGGATTATTTTTTTCACCTGAAAGGAAAAAAAAATATCCAAGCTTGTTTTTTAATTTATGCTCAAATCAAGGCTTATAAACATCGGTAATTCAGGTGTAAAGCAAAAAGAATCTGATTTTAATGTTAATTGGAGTGGATGATCTTATTGTTAATATATTTCTCAATATATTATTGTTACTGTGAACAAGTCTATGGTTAATGTAGTTTTTACTTCTAAAACATTGAACAACTGCATGAATCTTCAGAAGTCAGATATAACGGTGTATAGCACCTGCTTTAAATGGTGTAGTAGCAAATAACTGAATGCTTGTCAGAACATTGACATCTTATTGTATTTTGACATGGCTTGATTTTTTTATTTTATCTTATTTTTTACAAATGTTCATATGCAATCTTTAAAAAAAAGATGTCAGCTGTCCTTTACAAATATGCGAGATGACTAATGATGATGCGTAAATGTGTGTGTGTATAATATATATATATATAAGTTTTTTTTTTCTTTTTTTCTTTTTTTGTTATTTATGACACATGGTATAACACTTTTCTGTGCTAAGGCCCATGTTTCTGTGCTGATATCTGCACCTTCCTGTTTGGACTTGAAACGCAAACGTTGCGATAGTGAGTCCGGATGAAGGATCAGATCCTGTCCATTTAATTAATAACAGATGTAGATGCCTACAAAAGGTCATAGGTGACCATTGCCATGGCAACCTGGGTCTGCGGTGCGAGTGACCAGGGTGGGGGTTGGGCTGCATAGAGCAGGGGTCACAGTTCAAAGGCCATGCTGCTGTATTGAAACAAAGGGCCAAAGAGATGCCCTGTTCCCTCCTCCAGTTCCAACTGCCTATCCACACTCATGCTGATCAATAGCTGGGGGGTGGTGTGTGTGTGTGTGTGTGTGTGTGGATGTGGGTGTGGGGGCTGGGAACAGCTCCATTTGAGCCTTGTCAGTTCACTAGGTGTGGGCTCAAAATATTTGCGGTACTTTCTGCATTTGCATCCATATATACATCAGTACTCTGATTTCAAAGGACTTTAATGTTAAATTTGAGAATCCCCATCAAGTTTAATGTAATGTTGATTGATGTTTATTATGTCTGTGAGCAGTTCTTTAATGTATTGTGAAAGTTGGTGCATGGCATTGGTTTGGTTGAACATCTCCAGGTTAACCTAATTGTAACATAAGATATTCACAGATAAGAACTGTGTTCAGTGCATTTCACTGCACTTGTTAAAATGACAAACATTGGAATAATTTCCTTTACTGATCTGTTCCAGCATCTGCCCATTGACTTCAATTATGTGTGTGTTTCAAGTTCATAATGTGACCATTACAATTTAAATGATTTTTTTTTAGAAAGATATGATTTATTTTAAATCATTTAGAGATCCTAAATTCTCAGACTCCTAGACCTCCACATTCCTGAAGGATTTGGATCTTTACACTGTGATAAACATATCAGTAGCAAAGAGCACACTGGACTAATCCAACTTAAATATTTTATAAAATAAAAATAAATTAAAAATTATTAATCCTGGGGCTTGTGGCTATATATCCTGGCACCCACTTTGGTTGTGTGTTTCACATATTTTAAAAAATCATTTCACCCAATCAGGTCATTTGAACAGCAATTGTATGTAATATTGTGTACGTCTTAATAAATTAAACACATTCAGTGGGTTGCTGGTGGTGGGCTCATTTAGACTGCGACTGTAGTCAAAGGCTTAACTGTGGTGCCATCTAGTGGACAATATAACTCCTTTAGCAAAGGTCGGAATCTGTTGTTTTTCCTGCCTTGCCCTGTGCATTTTAATTTTTCTGCTCCTAAACACCTGAAGCAACCAACTGCTCCTTTGAAAACCCTTCACTGAGATAATACAGAGAAGTGGGAATCCAGAGGCAGGATTGGAGAACTCTGGTCTACATCTCTTGTTAAACATGTTACTTATTGGCTTCCCCCTTTTTCAGCTGGATAAGTAGAGGTCAAGTAAATATGCAATACTGTGTCTGACCAGTACTATATCAAAGCATGTGCTGAACTCAATGAATACATATAATTACAAGAGGTCATTGTATTCATTCATGAATTTAAAAATAACACTCGTTTCACTAGAGCGAGAGAGAGAGAGAGAGAGAGAGAGATTGAACCACACTTTATTTACAGCAGCCCAAAAAATAAATAAATAAATAAGAAATCTCCATACCTCAACACAAACAACCGACACCTTACACATACTGACAGAAATTAGAAAGAAAAGAGAGAGATAGAGAGAGAGAGAGAGATATTTAAAAACATCAACATGGCCTTTAAAAAGGCGAGAAAGCAAACACTGGGTAAAGAAAACACTAGAGAGAGAGAGAGAGAGCGAGAGAGACGAGTGTTATTTTTAAATTCATGAATGAATACAATGACCTCTTTTAATTATATGTATTCATTGAGTTCAGCACATGCTTTAATATAGTGTATATATATATACACACACACACACACACACGTGTGTGTGTGTATATATATGTATGTGTGTGTGTATATATATATTGTATGTATGTGTATATATAATGTGTATGTATATGTAGGTGTGTGTAATATGCATTTATCTTAATTTTGCATGGTGTTTTCAATTGCAAGCGCTCACTCACAGCAGAGACAAATTATTATTCAGGAGAAAGACAAGGGATCTCTGCTGATCTGTTGCACAACATAAAGGACATAAACATATACAAGGGGAACAAAATGAGTTTTGATGTGACCGTATAGTCCCCATGCACAAACATTTTCACATTTAAATGTTACTAGCAGGGAACCCGACGTTGCTGGGAAAGGATAGTACCCAGAGAAGGGGGGAATGTGGAACTTTTAGTTCATGGTAACAGCAGGATTTGTAGGTAAAGGAACAAAGCAGGTGACGCTCATCCAGATAAACGGAAAACTCAGTGTAAAAAGGCACAATAGAAAACTTTATTTCCAGAAGGCAAAACGGATGGGGGACGGCTTACAGCACTTCTTTATAGACGACGTTGGCAGTTTTTCCTGTGGGGGTGTATATGTATGTGAGCACATATATATACTGTAAGAACTTCAACTAAATGTTTGCAACTGTTGATCAGTCTCACACATCAACTGTTGGTGGGTCTCCTCACATGAACTTGCTTTAGGTCTTTCCACAACATGTCTAAGGTCAGGACTTTGACTTGGCCATTCCAGAACCTTCACTTTTATTTTTCTTAGTCATTTTTTGTTCGAACGACCTGTGTGTCATTGTCTTGCTGCATGACCCACTATCTCTAACATCTAACTAACCTCTTTTCTGCTTTCTCTTCTAGGTGTTATAACTGTGGTGGACCTGACCACCATGCCAAAGAATGCCAGCTACCCCCCCAGCCTAAGAAGTGCCATTTCTGCCAAAGCATGTCTCACATGGTAGCCAACTGTCCAATCAAAGCACAGCAGTCGTCGCCAGGGTCTCAGGGAAAGCCCTCTTCCACACTGGGGGAGATGAGCTACACGCCGTTACCCCCCGAGATCTCAGATTGAGTGAAGGGAGGTAAAAGGAATTATAGTCAGGGGAAAAAAATCACAAGCGCCAATCAAAGTTTCAGTGCTGCTATTGGAACTACCTCAGGTTCTTGTTTTCTTCTTTTTTTGCCAACAGCATAAATGAATGTCCTCTCTGGATTGCACAGCATCGTATTTGAACGTAGGGATTTTATTAAGTGCTTGAGATTGTTATTGCTGATCAGATGCAACGTTTGCCTTCTTATTGCGACACAGTGGGTAGACGACTACAGTGTGGTTGAACACCACCTCCTTGGGCCAAATGAACAACTAGTCTGTTATCACGAAACATGGGGAACGGAAAGAAAAGGGAAACCATTTGGGTGACTGTTTGATTTATGTATGCTATCATTTTCTGCTTTAGCCAAGTGTCTTAGATTTGTATTGAAACAATCAAAGCTCATCATGTTAACAACTCGCAATAAGCCAGGGGGTAGATCTGCTTTTTCATAAGCGTGTGATACATTTTTTCTTATTTTTTTTCTTTAATTGATAGATAAAGTTAATATCTTCATCTTACGCTAATAACCTCAAAGCATATGGCCAGTCTGAACCTCACAGATGCATTTTAGACCAGTTTTTCCTAAACCTGGATCCTGGAAAATGCTCAGATGTGTGGGTATAAGTGCACCCAAGATTAAGGTGGGCAAATGCTGCTGTAGATGGTATCGATGAGACTTGCTCTTGCTTTTCTGTTGTGTATTCCTTTGGCCTGTTGAATGTAAAATGATGGTTAAAGAATATATAAGGTGGTGCCATACCAATAAGAACACTCTGGATAAGGAGAGTCCTGCATTGGTAATGTAGATCAGTTTCTGCTGTCTGTGTGATCTTTATCATAATGTTTAACAAATATATGCAGATAAAGGGAATATTAGCACTGATAAATCAGCATTCTTCTGCTCTGTGGGACTGACATTTAACAAACCTGACTATCAATCCCAGTTCTGGTCTATTTGGGTTTTTTCCTCATTATTACACTAGAGGTTCTCTTGCACCTTGTTGTAAACCAAATAAAAACTGCATTAATAGAAAGGAAACTGGTTTAAAAGAATTAAGTGCCGTTTCAGTACAATCTGAAGCTCCCAGTAAATTGCCCCGATTTCACAAAACACAGAATGCAGCTAAAAACAACCAGCTTGACATAAAAAAATCAATATGACATCATGTATAGGCGCTGCATCGGCCAGCTTACTGTAAGGTGATAATCACTTTGAACTGAGTTTTCCAGGTTTCTTCAGCTAAACTCTATTGGCTGCTTTAGTCAGTACCACAAAGTCATTTTTGAAGCATTTCCTTGTATTTTGTGAGAGCTTAAAGTATAATAGCACTGCTTATATAAGCACACTATATATAATTCTGCTGATTTCTATATTCTTTGTATATTAATGTGTTTTTAGCTGTTATCAGAATCAGAAAATGATCAGATATGATTGATCCCCGAGGAAATTGCTTCACAAATTATCAGGACAGTTCATAAATTACTTTGTGTGTGTACTCTTCATCGTAACCTATAACAGCTGCATCTGTAAAGTGCTGGATTATTCTCTTAATGATTAAGCTGTGCTTTTTGGGAAGCCAGGCCTCGGTTGCATCATTGCTCGTAATTGCATTTCAAAAAGCCATGGAGTTGTAGTTGGTCATAAGGCTCTTTGACTTGATTGTATTCTACAACTCTAATAAATCAGGGCAGTTTGTCTTTTGTTCTTTTGAAAACTGTTTAGAGTGCCAAGAGAAAAGCACTGGGTTTGGCAAGGAGATTATTGATGGTTTTTTTGCTTTGTTTTTTTTTACTATTTTATTGTTCCACTTGCAGAGTTTGAGTTTTGCCTGAGCCGACTCCACTTTATAGGAGATTAACTGGGTTTTAATGTAAATATAAAACTGTAATCTTTGTAAACCATGATTATTTATTTGTAGCTGACTAGTGTATCTCAGAATTCGTTGTGTTGACTCAGTGGACATTTTTGGTTCTCAGTCTGAGCCATATTCACAGCCTATGAAAAGATTCTTTGGAGCAGTGCTTGCTGTAGTTATGAGCAGTTTCAGATCAAGGTGACAAATTGAGAAATTTCTTTATATTCGCTTGATGCCAAATACGAAGCAGTTGAAAATGCTACCCTAGCCATGTTAAAGGGGTATTGTGATTTACCAAAATGTCTGTAGTGAAGGTGTAGACAAAAATGTTCATGGTGGTGATGATGGGAACCAGTTGTTGGAAATATTTTTATTACATTTTAAAATCTGTAATACTTTACAATAGTTTACCATAAGCTTTTTAGCATAAAAACTTTTATTCTGTTCATGGTGGAGATGTACATGCAGGGTACCTGCAGGAAATGTAATGCCCTAAGAAAAGAATTCCAGATTTATCCTGTTCCCATCATCCATTACTATTGATGCTGGAAGCAGAAGAGGGGAATAATGGTATTATGTCTTGAAGCTCTTGTCATTTCGACTGTTCCTATCGGTCCGTTTGTCATGAAATTTTGATAGACTGTTAACACCAGTTGATGTTTTGTTCTGAAAGTGCTGAAAAATGTGACTGTATTGGATAGTGAAAATGGCAGTGGCTGTATTGGCAGTGTAGAGACAGTATGAACACTGTGAAGATTTAGAAGTCGCTGAAATTGAATGAGATTGTTTATGCCAACATTGAATATGAAAAATCTAAAGAAATTCCTCTTCAAAGGGGCAGCCTTCATTGTGAAACAGTTTTTCCAACAGTTTAACATGTTTTTCATTGCTGCCTGGACTGCATGTCTCAGGGAAAATTGCACACACTAGCATTAATTAAAGGAAGGAGCCCAAGTCCAAAGCTTTGTAAGAGTATTCAGACCAAACCAGTTTCCAGTGGCCCTTATACTTTGTAGTGGGCTGCACTGATATTATGATTAGGACTATCTCTACATTAGTAATCAAGGATCCTAATTTATGTTCAGAAGTGTTTAGTTTTTTTGAATTCACAATTCAAATTTATGGGGATGCCTTGAAGACCATATAAATGTATTTTACACATTTTAAACATGTAAAAAATGTAAAATCTCATCACACAAAGTGCCAATAATAATTGTGACCCCTAATTATAATATACTATGAAGAGATACATAGGTTTTTGTACTGCCAATTCAATCACACCATATCATCTGCAGTCTTGTATATTGTTCTTGTGTATCTTTACCAATTATATGATACTTTTGTTTGTCTCTTTGGTTCACAAATTGCATGGTAGCAGGTGGTGAAGTCCAATAATATCGTGTTAGGTAGGGAAGAATGGGCCCAGTGTTAGCTTTACATATCGAGAAAGCCGAAAATGACTGTTTTGCTTGTAAGACAGTTTTCCATTCGCTATGTTTCTACTTTTAACTTTTTTCTTGATGTATTAGGCAATTAGGGATTGGGATTTTTCTATTTTTATTCTCCTTTTAAAATGACAAGGCCTGTAACCTTGTTTAGATCTATACAAGTCTACCTCAGGATGTACTAAGTGGACATGGACGCTGATATTGAGTTTGGCCTGACATGACTCATTGGGCCTCTCTAAAGCAGTGGATTGTCCATCAAAGTGTGTGTGTGTGTGTGTTGGTTATATGTGTGTGTGTGCGTGAGTGTGATCTTAAAATGACTTCTAATATAACAGCAAAAGCAGTGAGATTCACAGTCGTAATCTAGATCACCTTTTGAAAATGTCTGTTGGTTGTAGGAGAAAAGCTGAAATGCCTTTAGGATACAAAGTCAGACCGGTTTGATGGGAAATGCTTCATGTTTGAGAATCTGAAATGTTCACAGCGGTGGTAATGGGAACCAGACACCTGTAAAATGCCTGTAAAAAGAGAAAATCTCTTCTGGAACTGGACAGAATTATACAACTTGTAGGTTTTGGCCTAAAATGTATTTTAAAAACCCATTTTCTGGGGACAAGAACATGCAGGATGCTGAAAATAGCCCTCCATGAAAAATGGTTCTTGTTTACAGTCATGTGCAAAAGTTTTGGCACCCTCGTCATAGCCTTTCCTGTGAAAAGTATCCATCCTCTACATCTCCTGCTTATATTTGTGTGCCAAGTTACAAGTCTGTGGAAATTTAACATTTCTGAAAACACTTTCCTGTACAGAAGTCATAACCCATTTTATGTTTTTCCAATATGTTGGAAGTACTAAACTAAAATTGTGTTTTTAAATTTGTTTTCTATAAAGCAGAGGTGCCCAACTCTGGTCTTGGAGGGGTGGAGTCAGGCAAAGTCAAGAAGATCCACTTCTCAAACCTGCCATGAACGGGTGAGATGGAGCCAGACCGATTTGGGCACCGCTGCTATAGAGGATGTTAATCAGAAAGTGAAAAATCAACTAATGAAGCATGTGTTTTTGACAGGGTGTGTTTAAACTTTTGTAAATGACCTTTTCACATTATCAGTATTGCAAAAATGCATGATGCACGTTTCACTGGTCAAAAATGGCTGAAATTGTGTTTAGGTGTTGTAACCCATGGTTCCTAGCACCTTTACTGTAGAAAAAAGGAGTAATAACTACAATGAGTTATTCCACATGACCCCACTCAGTGACTCAGTTCAGATGTTTTTGAATGATGCGGGAATGTCAAGAAACATATCTGAACAACATGAACAAACCCTTATCTTTTTGTTCCAGAACAGACAACTCCCTCTTTCTGAACAGAATTACTGCTATAAAAGCTGCCACATGACAACCCTAAGAAATATGAAGACTATTGTTAAACCAAAGACCACGAGGAACTGTCTGAAGTGTGTCTGTATAACTGTATAATTTAAAAACTCGTCTTTTAACCGTTTGAGACTCATGCAGACCAAAAATACATTTCTCAATTTAATTTCAGTTTATTTAATGACACCTCTATCTCAGATGTTCCATGCTGTTAACCAGTGATGCTCAGGGTTATATGTCATGGTCAGGATTGTGTATTACACTCCGTGTTTGATGGAAGACACAAACACTTATTTTGTATTCAAGTGACCAAAGAATGTAGCCATGCTAACAGTGGCAAGCCAGTGGCTTCACTCAATTTAGACCCAAGTACATGGGTTTCTGCTTTTGTTGTTGTTTTTGTTGTTTGCTTCTTCTCATTTTCAACATCTTGTGACCAAGCATGCAAAGAACGTTGTGACCCAGAATGTGTTTGTGTGATGATTCACTACATGCTTTCTAGTGAATAAATATCTTTATATACTGCATGGTTACTCCTGTGTGTTGTTTTTATGATTGTTTTTTGACGGCTGCATAATATAGGAATACAATCACCATCAGCAAATAATTACTTAATACAATTTTGGCACTGGACCAATGTTAAGATTTGATTGAAGCCATATTGTGCCCAGTTAACCAGTTTCCCTCCATGGTGTCATGTAACTTGTTAGTGTGAATGGAAGCATGTGTGTTAAATTTGGTGTTAATGCTCTCACACTCTCTCATACTGGTCACTGGAAGTCCAACATGGTACCTCATGACAAAGAACTCTCCAAGGTTCTGAAAAAAATATTTGCTGCTCTACATAAAGATGGCCGACCATTGCCAACACCCTGAAATTGAGCCGCAGCACAGTGGCCAAAACCATACAGCGGTTTAACAGGTGGACCAAAGAAGCTGAGTGCACATGCTCAGTGTCATTTCCGGTGTCAGTCTGTCAGTGCTAGGACCTTATGCTGCATTCTGCATGGCTGTTGTCCCATAAGGAAGCCTCTTCTAAAAATAATGCACAAGAAAGCTCTCAAACAGTTTGCTGAAGACAATGCAGCCACAATGTGGATTTAGTTCCTGAATGATGAAGGAATTGATACCATTGACAGGCCCCCACACAATGAACCCAGTTTGTCCTGGGGCTCAGTTTCTGAAGGGAGGAGATCATGCTCTGCTTCAGTATGTTATAGTACATGTTGACCTTCATGGTTCCCTCAATGAACTGTAGCTCCCCAGTGCCAACAGCACTCATGCAGCTCAGAACCATGACACTCGGCCCCAGGGCATGTTTCCAACATAACGACCCCAAACACAACTCCAAGGTGACCACTGCTTTGCTAAAGAAGCTGAGAGTGAAGGTGCTGTACTGGCCATCTGTGGGGCAACCTCAAATGGAAGGTGGAGGAGTGGAAGGACTTTAACATCCACCAGCGATATTGTCATGGAGGAGTGGAAGAGGATTCCAGTGGCAACCTGTGAAGCTCTAGTGAACGCCATGCCCAAGAGAGTTAAGGCAGTGCTGGTGCCACACAAAATATTTACACTTTGGGCACAATTTAGATATTTCCACAGCGTGTACTCAATTTGTTGCCAGAGGTTTAGACATGAATGAATGTGTCGAGTTATTTTGAGGGTACAGCAAATTTACACTGTTACACAACTTGTACACTGACTACTTTACATTGTACCAAAGTGTCATACAGTGTTGTCCCATGAAAAAAAATGCTCTCCTAGAGTAACTGCCTGTCGCCTGGAATCTCCTCCATGCTTGAGACTGTGTTGATCGCTGTGCTTTCTTGTAAGAAAAGATGAGGAAGGGAAAATGTCAGTGGCCTTCACTTATAAAACCATTTCTGTTTTGGGGTTGTGTCATTGTTGCCCCTCTAGTAAACACTGACTAACAAACACCTCTGCTACTTTACTGACCAGATCGCTATCCCAGAAGTTTAATTGCCTTGATACTATTGTAACGGACACTAAATGGCCTTTATATTTAATTTGTATAATTGCCCAATATATAGTTATAACCTGGTTGTGGTGTTTTTTTTTATACTTTTCCCATGATCCCTTGCTGCACACTTGCATATAGCCCCAATCAGCCATGGAAAATGCTCCCACATGGACGTGTATCAGAATCAGAAAAACTTTATTGTCCTTAAGGAAATTGCTTAATGTGTATATTGTGCAGGTATTTAGTCTAATTTTCCCAGATGATAAGTTCTAAATTAAATTATGACTATAAAACTGTTCTGAAAGCACGTTCAGAGGCCTCAAAGTGCACTAGTCAATACTTATCTTGATTTTTTTGAGCGCAGTAGCCCTTTAAAGGAATGTTCCAATTCAAAACGACCGTAGGGGGGGGGGGGTCTAAAGATTTGCATTACTTTGTTGTTTAGATCAGAGCTTCCCAACGCCCCCTGCTGTAGGTTTTCTACTTGTTGTAACACCACCCCAGCCAGGACGTGCTTTTAATTAGTTCATGAGGTGTGTCAGGTGTGAGACAAAGCATATACATACTGTGGGGTTGATGTGACTATGATTGTAAAAGTCCTGGATTATATGGAAGGAAACCTCTCAGGGTGCGCTGATTTATTCACATTGTTCCTGATTCTGAACCAGTCACTAAACACTATAATCATCAACCTATTAAATGCAAAACGATACTGTAAATAAATTCAAGGGCTAGACTTATAAACGATTTTTAGCCTAAATGTGCGCGACTGTCGGTTCTGCAGGTGCCTTCCCTCCCCCCTCCCGGTGAGTGGACTTTCCCAGCGCGTGCACCGAATTTAAAAAGCGCTCGCCGAGTCGCGCGCAGGCCTAGCGCGACAGCGGGAAACAGTGGGACGGAGGAGCGGAACTGTGAAAGCAGGGATGAGTATTTATGACGTCGCTCGTTTCTCCCCGTCACGCGCTATCAGGGGTTAAGGCATTTCGTTCTGTTTCCTTCTTTCTTTCACTGAAAGAGCAGCGGCCTCGCGCTGAAACGGCGCTGTAGGGAGGGGGCGGTGTTTCCCCGCTCTCGAGGCTGCGCTCGCGCGCTCCGCTGCTGCGGATTTTTGGAGACGGAGCACCAGGGGCAAAGGTTGAGTGCGCTGGTTGGCAGCACGGACGAGACGAAAGCGTGTCGGCCAGCGCCGCGGATAATGGCTGCCGGAGAAAGCAAAGAAAGAGACACATTAAACCGGGATACGGTCGTCTGAGAGAGAGCGAGAGGTAAACATTTCCCTCTTTGTCTCCGCGGCTCGGGAAGGAAGGAAGGCGGCGGGGCTCTTTGTCTGAACGGCCGCCCGCAGGTGGACGCTGTGGGGCTCGGTGCTCTTCACTTCGGCTGTCAACATTCACTCACTG
The DNA here is from genome assembly GCA_037576955.1 of Lepidarchus adonis. Taxonomy (NCBI): domain Eukaryota; kingdom Metazoa; phylum Chordata; class Actinopteri; order Characiformes; family Lepidarchidae; genus Lepidarchus; species Lepidarchus adonis. The sequence continues at coordinate 7,011 of JBBIGC010141994.1, read as the reverse complement.
TCTGTCTGTACACGTTTGCCACGCTTTTAAAGATGACAGGTGACGCGCATTGACGCGCTCGCATGTTGCTGTTAAGGCATATTGTTACAAACGTGAAGGAGAGTTGTTCACACGGCGGAATTCCCTCCAGACCTTTTGCCTGTTTTCGTTGCGTGGCTCCGCTGTGGAGGACTTCCGAGCTGACCAGCGTGTCCCCTGCTCATACCGACATAGCGGCAGTGTTGCACGGGGAGCTTGTCAGGCGTCTTGTAACCACTGTGGTTGTTATTTCTTCCCTGAACGTCCTCCACTTCCGCAGCCATGTGTCCAGGCAGCCGTTTGTTTACGTTAGCTAAACGGCTAACCGCATAGCATTGCTAACTCCTTCCCCTCATTAACACTCAGTTTAGCTTCTTTGTTTTCACCTAAAAAGCAGATTACGACACGTTTCATTCTATTCGCATAATGTTTACAGCAATCTGGTTTTAATAGCGTGCGTGTTGTTGGACACACGTGCTGACGCATTTAACGTGGCTGCTCCCGCGTCCTGTTCTAGGAAAAAAAAACAATGGCTGCGTCCAGTTGTACGAACTTGACTCTAATTAATGCTGGACCAGCGGTGGTGCAGTATTTTTGTCAGTCATTTAGCAGGGTTAGTGTGAGGCTGGGATGCAGCCATTTTTAAAGCCATACTGGTGAGAGCGAAGTTTTTTTTCCCTTCTCCATCTTCCTAAACCTGTTATCCGAGAAATGTCATGAGTCTGGCCTAGACGAATACCTGCATGCACATGGAGTGTGTTATTGATGGATTTAATACGTGAGACCGGCCAGATAAACGTGTCTGGCAGGCTGAATTTCGTCGTTTACGTGACGTCAGAGTTAAAGGTGTCGGACCATGAATCTGCACTGATCTGTTTTCTACCAACGCTGATGTAGTTAAGACAACTATAACATCAAAACCACCTGCCGTATTTTATGTAGGCCCACCTCATGCTGCCAAAATGGCTCTGACTGTGGTGCTATGTGTTCTCACACCTTTGTCACAGCCAGCACTCACATTTTTGCAACAGCAGTTTAGTCATGCATGCAGTCTAAAGTATGTCAAAGCTGAGCACTTTCAGTTCTACTGTCTCCTGTTTAGCACAGTTTTGTTTCCCCCAGACTTACATACATGGTTCAGCACATTCTGTTTATCCAGCCTGAGGAATTTAGACCAGGTCAAATAAAGTGTGGTTCACCGAGCTGGAACTGAAGTTCACTATACGTATGGGGATGGTGATATATTGCAGAAGCGAACGTTATCTACGATGTAAACAACGATTTAGTGGAGACAGAAGCAGCTCAGAAATGCGAAATTTCTTACCACGTCTGACTCAAAAAACCAACACAATTTTAAGTTCTTTATTCTATTAGTTTTCATTTTAATAGTTACTGCATGATGAGTTCATGCACTAAATAAACCGTAATCAATAAGTTTGAGAATCACAAGGTCTCATATGATACAGGACCCATGATGACAATATCGCAAATCAGTTATACTGCAATAATCAATATATTGCAAAACAATATCCCGATACATCACAAACAGGGTTTATTAATTTACATAAATAGCAATGCTATTTTTAAAAAATTCATGTGTAAAATGCTTTCTGATTATGATGTTAATTAACAAATTGTGATGTTACATGCAACGAATGACTGACACAGAGGCAATTTAATAAGGATATATTAACTTAATAGTAAATTAAATACAGTAACATCTTTCTCAATTAGAACTTTTTGTCATTAACCAAAGATGACCAACACAGACCAGCATGAAAAGGCAAAAGCCAATCACATTGGCGATGTGTGAATGAGGTCATGAACATGCATATGTGATGTTTGGTGAGTGGGCCCTCAGGTAGAGAGCTCTCTTTACCCCTCTGTGTACCCAGACACATTATGAAGTGCTACGATTTTGTTTAATCAAAATTATTGGTGAAAATTATCAGCAAACGCTAGATATCGGCGGGGGCTTACAAAAAATTAATAATTACACAGTGGATTTACGTTTATCTTTATCTAATTATTATATTTACAAAATTCCACAGTTTTTGTGTTTTTTGGTCGTATCATTTTATTTTGTTGTTTTTATCCGCGACACCTTAAATGCCGGTCTGCGAAAATATTGTCTGACATTAAACCGGTTCGTGGCATGAAAAAGGTTGGGGACCACTGCTGTAAATGATTATATTGTAACTATTGAGTATAATTCCTATTGTTCTTGTTAAACAGCATGTACTTTGCTTTTGAGTTTTGCTTTTCTGCCTCATCAAAGCTGACCGCTCACTCTCCTGCCCATCCAGAACACTCTCCTAGCGCATGCATGTTTTATACTTGACTAACAGCGGAGAGAATCGAAACCGCGTAGGTCAGTGGAAGCCCACACAATTTCAGAGACTTTAATTGGAGATCGAGGCGGACAAATTGGTTCAGAATAAAAACAGCACTTGTTCTGTTATGAATATAAAAAGTTTTAAATTAATAACTGTTATAACTTCAGTTTAAAATAGTGTTATATTAAACTATGGTTTAAAATAATCTTTGCCATGTTAAAAGCTGGTTTAAAATAAAGTCGCTGAACTTTTGTTTAAAATAAAATTTGCTATATTTTGCTTTAAAATAAAAGCATTTACTATTCTAAACTTTGGCTAAATTCATTATATTCCTGTAAGTTTATGCAAAATAAGGTGGAATTTATCATTTATGCAGCGATTTAGAGGAAATCTCAACATATCAAGATATATATTGTGTGTTGCCATATAGCCTAAAAATATTGCAATATTATTTTTATGCCATATCGCTCAGCCCTAGTTCCGTCAGTGTTATAGAAGCCAAAGTGAACCTAGATTAAATGTGGCTGGGGTGTCTCTCTTCGCTATCTCCCTGTTGGTAACTTCCTCTTGAACTTTCACCCAAGTTTCCTGACATGATGCAACCAGCAATTCTGGTGAGTCAAATTGGTTGGGAATGTTATTTATTCAAATAATGATTTGCCGTTGGCGTATCAATTATCATATCACAGGAGCAAGGATGACGATATCACCAAAATGATATTTTGTCCCACCTCTAGTAATCAATATCATTCACCTGTCTGTGTTTTTAATGTTGTCTGATTGGTATATACTACTGTTATGTGCAATATTACTTATTTGCATGGTTGTGATGCCAGAAAAAGTGGTCAACATGGGAAAACAATCTGACTTGCATTGCTGAATGTACACTGGTGTCTTTCCTCTAGTGAAACAAGAATTGTTTATTACATATTTTAAGAGTCCATTTCTCAGTAAGAGGCACTTGCACCCAGAGTTGTAGGTTTTCTAGTTAAGGTTGAAGTTGATCTCTTGACTGGTGTAAACAAATCCCTTCCAAATGACTTATGGGCGTATGTATGCGTGTCTATATTTCTCAATCCCACAGCTGAGGAAGAGGATGGTGAGCAGCCAACCCAAATACGAGCTGATCCAGGAGGTGGGGCGGGGTAGCTATGGGGTGGTGTATGAAGCTGTGGTGCAGCGGACAGGAGCTCGTGTGGCTGTGAAGAAGATCCGCTGCCACTCGCCTGAGAATGTGGAGCTTGCCCTGCGTGAGTTCTGGGCCCTCAGCAGTATTCAAAGCCAGCACCCCAACGTAATCCACCTAGAGGAGTGTGTGCTCCAGAGAGATGGCCTGGCCCAGAGGATGAGCCATGGATCCAACTCCTCTTTGTACCTGGAGGTATGTACATGGGTTTTGTGTGATACATTGTCACTAGGAATTGTACAGTTTGTTCCCTTAGAACGATCAAGTTCTGATATTTTATTTCAAAGTTGAGAATTAAATCTGATTCGGACATTATTTAGATTGTGAGGTGTTTTTCTTTTTGTAAGTAGTTTGCGATGTTGGACTTTTTATCTGAAAACAACAGGTTTGTATCAGTTTTGCTACATGGAATTAAAAAAACTGAGTATCTCAGTGCAGATAGAACCATCATTCCAAGGGGACAGTTTGCAAATATATATGAAGCTTGACAGTTGAATCTCTATAGCATTTACAGCAAATGATTGCTAACCACTGACAGTAATTTCCCTTTACTTCTTAAAAGAAGAGAAAAATGCTGACTCAAAACGCACTTCTAACAAAAGCCACAAGATTTTTCAGCAACTGCATTTTGGCTTCTGTAGTAAGTATTTTGAGTCAAAAGGTTTCAATTATTTTCTGAGTACAGGGGGTCCTTGAGTTACGCTGCACTCGACATAACAGCAGTTTGTGATTACATCGCTGGCTCTTTTTAAAAATGTGTATATTTACTGTCATATACAGTAGTAGAATGCAATTGAGTGCTAAATGCTTTTGGGTAATACGGGGCTGCCACATGCTGAGCTGCCTGCAGTTTTTAACACAACCGTGTGCCTGTGTGAGAGGAGAAAGGGGTGCTGTGCAGTGCTGCTTCCCTTTGGGCTGTTTATTGCTGGGATGTTGGTTTTATTCACCATTGAATGTGGGTGAGATGGAGGGTTAATAGTGCGTAGGCACCAGCAATGTCACTGTGTCTACTGCTGTGGTGGTACTCCGTTTCATCCATGAGTATGTTGAAGTTATTAAAAAGAGCACTTTTATTTGGAGCAATGTTTCCTAAATGCTTTACTGTAATGAGACTGGCATGAGAGAGACTGGTGTAAGCTGTATGCCTGGTACTCGTTCATGCATGTTGCCAGCTTTTAATAAAGCACAGTGCTGTTTAATAACACCTCCACAGGATCATTACATGCATGAGTTGCGACTTACGTTGAAAATGGTTATGCCATGTTTGGTGGAATGGAATCCCGACGTAACTGGTGGACCCTCAGTACGTGGTAGCACTTCAAGATTATTGACCATTGTAATCATTTGTTTACAAAATCTTTTTCTCCTTAGTCCAGGTAAGAGGTTACTGACGTAATCTAGAATTCGTCTGTGTGTAGTGATTCCAGCCTCAGTCCACTCCTTGTTGAAGCTCGAGTGGATTTTGCCTGACAATCCTCTCAAGGCTGGGGGTGTTCCTGTTGCTGCTGTACCTTTTCATACCACACTTTTTCCTTCCAACTCTAAACTCTTTATGAATATGCTTGGGTACAACACTCAGTGAACAACCAGCTTCTTTAGCAATGATCTTTTATGGCTTACCCTCCTCAGGCTCCCAGACTAAGACCATTTAAAGGCTCAGGAAACCTTTTCAGGTGTTTTGAGTTAATTAGCTGAATAGAATGTGAGACTATGACTTTCCAAGATTGAACTTTTCACAATATTCAAATGTTCTGAGACAGTGAATTTGGGGGTTTATTATCTGAAAGCCTTAATCATCAAAATTCCAAGAAATAAAGGCTTGAGAAATTTCACTTTTGCAGGAAGGGGTGTTATCCATGCAGTTTACAGTGATGGAGCGGAGACAAAAACAGCTAACAATCTGTAGAAATTGAACATCACCACACAACTGAAGTTAATTTGTGACGATTACAAACACTATTAATCCCTCTATGCTTTTTGTGTTCTTTTTCTTGTTAATCATATTACTGTAGGAGTTCATGCACTAAATAAACAGGCTCTCAGTACATTCTGAGTGCAGCTGCTGTTTGTTAGGAGGAGTAGACAGTTTGTGTACTTGTTGTGGCAGATGCTGCCCAGCTGCCCAGCTGCCCAGTTGCCCATGCCCTGTCAATCACCCAGGAATGTTGAGCAGAGAGAGATACTTGGTCATTGCTGCCCCTGTGAAGTGACTAGTAAAGCCTTAGCTTAGCAAAGGTGTTGGCTAATTAAGAACACAGATATGTAATTGATAGATATCCTGTTTTCAAATGCTTTCATTTAATGTCAGAGACAAAAACCAAACCTTCAATCAAAACCTCTGTTCAGCTATGTTTGTCATAAAAATTTGCTTTATTTTTAAAAATCTAACCGTTGTCCTTTTTATGTCTTTACCCTGGATAAGTATGAACAGGCTTGTGGCAAAATGTCGTCCTCATGCACACCACAAACACATTTTAGAGAGAGCCTCATCACTGTGTTTCATCACTCGTATGTTGCATGACTTTAGCAGGTTGGTGGATATAAGACACTTCCTATGAGGCAGGATGTGGCTAAATGTACCAGCATACAGAATTTTCTCCTCCTCCTTCTTGGTTTTGTTGTTGATTTGGTTATTAGTTGGTGAACAATGATTTCAACCCTGATTGTCACCATGGGAGGAAAAAATAAATGCTTTATTTTTATTGCTGTCAATCAGGTTTAACATAAGAATAATTTGACTCTTGATAATGACAATGAAGGCATTTTGAAACCTTGATATACATTTTTTTTACTTTTGAAAGTGATGGCAAGTTAATGATCAAAGTGTTTAGCAGTTCTTATTGTTGTACCTTTTGTGAGCACATACGTAAAGAAGAAATAAAAAAAACTACTAAGAAACCGAAAACCTAAAAGGAAAGTCTGCAGACACTTCCTTAAAGCGTGGAATGAAATGGTCAAATTCAACAAATGGACTTCACATTTTAAATGGAAGCTCAATGTTCCCTTGAACTGGCTTAGGCCTTGTCCACATGAGCGTCTGAATCAAGTTTTTCTGGCGTTCGTGGCATCAGGTGAGCACAGCGGGAACACCCACAGTGTTTCTGCACGTTGGAGTGAATCAGTTCGTCCACTCGGGCTTTGAGCGCGGACCTGCGTTCAGGTGGCATTAAAAAATGTTGCACGTCTCATTTGCTTGGCGTCAATTTATGCCAAAATCACGATGAGCGCAAAGAAACCGCCTACATTCTGTTTGCATGTCATTAATCTACTTTTCTGGAGGACCGAATATATCCCATGATTCTTCATGCGCTGTGCAGTCATTGCGTGAACCCAGTAGCAGCAGTGAAAACTTTTTTTTCTGCCTACATTGCTGTATGATTTTTTTGAAGTTTCAGCTCTAATAACGTTAGAAACATTTTATACTGCGATTGTAAATTTATTGGAGCTTATTTTTAAAATCCTCCACAT
>JBBIGC010141973.1:0-20366 GCA_037576955.1 Lepidarchus adonis | reverse complement strand
ATATAATATAATATAATATAATATAATATAATATAATATAATATAATATAATATAATATAATACAAATTTCAATATTAGACAAAATAGCTCAAGGTGCTGTTTTAAAATTATGATATCATTAATTGAAGGGAAAATAGCTCCCAATGGCCCTCTCCTCTTTGCAGAATTGTTTACATTCATCCACACTGGAGGATTTTAAAGCATGAACGGCCTGTTTAAAGTCTTGCCAAAACATGGATTTAATTGGATTTATGTCTGGACTTTGACTAGGTTACTACAAAACCTTAATATTTTTAAGCCATTCACAGGTGGACTTGCTGCTGTGTTTCAGATAATTGCCCTGCTACATAACTCAAGTGGGTTCAGGACGTGACCTGATGTTCAGACATTCTCTTTCAGGATTTTCTGGTATAGATGGTTCCATCAGTTACAGTCAGAAATCTAGTTTGTGAACCAGTAAAACAGTCCCAGACCACAGAATATTTTACCAATAGTGTTGAAATGGCAGAAATGGCTTTGTAACCCTTTCCGGACAAACAGGTGTCAATGACTTTTTTTTTATCTGTTCTGGTGGGGTTTTTTTAGATCCAGGCATGATGTGTTGCTTTTTGAAATCTTTCAGCCTAATTCACTTTCACAGATATATTCTATTTTATTGATTTTTTAATTGTAGAGGTCTGACAGTAATTAGTGAAATTAAACTCATTTTTCCAAACAAAAATGTGGTTGATCACAGTTAATTCATGTTTGACTATTTTTACAAATATAGGACCAGGTGTGTTTAATAGATTTTATTTAGATTGACAATCTGAAACATGTAAGTGACAAATATGCAAAACAGTAACAGGTACGGTCAAATACTTTATAGACAGACAGACAGACAGACAGAGAGACAGACAGACAGACAGACAGACAGACAGACAGACAGACAGACAGACAGACAGACAGAAATAGGCAGTCAAAAACAACCCACCTTTTAATCTTTGAAACTCCATTATTGTTTTAGTAGTGTTATTTAGGTCATGGTCCTGCTGCAAACTGAAGCGCTGTCCAATTAAAATGCTTCTGAACACCTTCACTGACAGATATTAAAGCCTGAGGCACCACATTTTCGCAGACACTGCTTTGCAGTTCTCTTATTTCTTTGTCTTTATTTCCTTGTTCCAGTATTCTTCCCAAAACCCATAAAATCTACAGGTATTTTAAATACTTTTTAGTATCTGCTGGCATTTCTGTCCTTGAGGCTTACCAAATGCATTTGTTCTGAAATTCAAGGTCATTTTCATAGCATTTAGTAGAGTCTTTGTTTTGTTTTTTTAGCATATTAGTAATTTCATTACTAAAACTATGACTACTATCATTTTACTATATTTTACTCTAAAACATGCATCAACAATGAGTTAATTAAGACTTAGAGACATCCATATTTCTTAATTAGCTAACTTCACCCTGTTCCAGACAACAGCACAATAGTCAACTGATAATCTTTTCCATGTTGGTCAGACAGTAGTGGGGGCTCCCAGCTGAGTCCAAAAGGAATGGGTTCATAGGGAGACTTCATGCAGAATTTTTATTTAAATGATTGTTTCTATATAGTCAAATGAACTAATTTATTCATGCAGAACACTATTAAATAGTTTAGCGCTGCTGTTGTTTTCTCAAGTTACAGGACTTGCTCAGCTCTTGAACCAGTCAGCAGACAGTAGCCATAATGCTAGCATTCTATTGTTTACTGAAAAATCATCCTCCCAGGTTTAAACAGTAGCCCAGCCTTCAGGATTTGACATTAGAACTTCTAGCTGCTATGTCTAGTAGTTCTCCATGTTAAAATTAGTGGCCAGTCACTTTTTAACCAGTCAGCATCTTTAGTGCTAATAATATGATATAGTACTGCTGCACTGAAAAAGTTTGACCTTAGATGGCACTATGGAAAGGTGAAGAGTTTATATATCTTTGATTTAGATTGAAAATTGGGACAGAAATGGGCCACTGGTTGAGTTCAATCAGATGTAGGTTATCTATAATTCTTGCTCTTTGTGCAGAAATGTATTGAAAACCTGCTGTTGACGTATTATAATAAAGCTCTTTCAAAACACAGTGTCTCACAGTTTCCCCTTCACCCACTTCCAGAATAAGGGGCTTGGTGTTTGTTGTCTCCACAGCTGTAGGAAGTAGGGTTGCTGGGGATGCAGCAACACCCTCTGTTTAATTAATATCCCCAGATGTTTTTATGAATCTTGCATTGAAAACTAAGACTAATAAAAAATCTATGTTTCTGTCATACAATTCATGTGTTATACATCGCAGCATGGACATCGTAAGCAATTAAAAAATAAAAGTAAAAGTACATTTAAAGTACATTTCCCATTTGTACACGTTGTTTTAAAGATGGGGGGGGGGGTCGTTTATAGAACCTCTCACAGGTTTTAATGTTGTGTTTTTGACAACTGAGCTGTGAGTAAGCAAGCACTAAGCCCAACACAATGTAATAGCCACCACTAGATAACTCATTTTGTCCAATAAAAGATCTCTTTTTCCAATTTGGTTTGATCACATAATTAAATTAAATTACATTAAATTACATTAAATTAAATTAAACTTTATTTGTCAATTTGAGGAATGCAGAGCAGTGTTGCAAAAACACAGAAACTAAACTGAATAAAAAATAAATAGTAAACCAATAAAATCAAAATAGAATAGAAAATAAAAATAATATGTACAATTTCAAAATAGAAGTAAATATGTCAATTTAAAAAGTTCTTTTTAATTTTTAGTATATAAACTAAAAAACAAACAGTACACATGTTCTGCATAATACCTTATACAACCACCAGCACAAATTCAGAATAAATATGAAGAAATCATGAACATGACCCAGGTAAATGTTCTGCATATTTTGTATATGCCTTTTGTGTATTAGGGGGTTTCCTTGCTGGTGTGCTTCTTGGCTCCTTTGGGTAATTGGGATCATCCTAATTCTGTGTTCAGCCCCTACTGGGCATGTTATTGTTGGAGGATTGTTCACACAATGCCCTATTCTCAGGTGATATGGATTGTGTAAACCTTAGGTCGACTTGATTGTTACAATATGTGGCACCTTCCACTTCTGCAAGATATAAATGGGGCATCTGTTGGAGGCATGTCCTGTGGGTTTTCAGCCTGCATACCAAGAGGGGATGTGCTGAGCTGCTGTCTTTACATACTGTCTATGTGTACTTCTCCAGAGCAGGATAGCTTTCAATGGGTCATCTACTAAACAAGAAACCGCAGATGCCCTTGTTTGTAGATGCCCTTAGCTATTCTCACTGTACACTCTGTCTGACATTTTGCCTTAGGGTTGCACAGGGGTGGCATTACATTTTTAAAACCCTTCTAAAGCACAACTGCAGCCCAGAGCCTATGATGACACAATCAGCCTGGTCATACAGTCATGTGAAAAAAATTAGGACACCCTATTAAATATTCAGTCCTTTATTAAGAAATGTTCACATATCTATGTATAATCTTGTTTTTATTTATCTCTAGAACAGAAAGTAATTTATTTGCAGGTAAACAACAAAAATGAACCTTGATTTATTCATTAAATTATTCGTTTCAAGTCACAGCAAAGTGTTCAGACAGTCCTTGGTGGATTTACTGGTATGATTTGCTTTACAGCTGATATGAGGTTCTTTTATTGGAATGCTGTATTTGGTTTACGCCAGACATGTCCTTTGTTCTGGTGTCCAAATAATTCCGTTTTAGACTCATCTGGACAAAAAACATTATTCCAGAAGTCCTGGTCTTTGTCTACGTTCTTTCTGACTCATTTCCAGATTACTTATCATTATCCTACATTTCATTGTTGGAATGTTTATGATGTTTAATTGACATTGGCCTTTCTTTTTCTTCAGACACATGCTAGCAAAGTGATTAGGCATTTCAGAGTAGTAACAGGTTTTCTGAATGCTGTGTGGTAGGGCTGGGTATTGCCAACAACCTCACAATACTATACATATCACAATACAGGGGCAACGATATTATACGTATCATGATTCATTTTCAATAATGCCTTATAAAACAACACAAGTTTTGTAAACAGCTGAACTGTCCTTTATTATTTTGAGTGCAACACTGGAAAATCAGGCTGTTAAAATTTAGATAAAAAAGCCATACTTGTGGCCACAAATAAAAGATTTATCGGTTCACCTTCACTGATGAAATTTTGTAGGTTTCATACTAGTTACACAGTTGACATCCCTATACCAAGCATAAAAAAGTCTATAGTGATTTTCCACAGTCCCAAGGCAATCTTTTTTCAGGGGTACAAAAATGGTAGTTTGTGTCTGTTTTCTCCAGTTCTGGTTGCAAATGGCGACAGAGATAAAAACAGTACAGTGAAGCTTGGCACAGTTCTTTCCCACCAGTCAGCTGTCCCGATGTTCACTCAAGCAGGAAAAAAACAATGTTGTCTACAACACAAGGTGGTGAAAATGTAAATGCCTTCTTCTTTTTTTGTGTTCTCTAACTTTCGTTTGTTTTTTAATCTTGTCCATGTGTACTTCACCTAATTCTGTGACTGTAAATACATTAATGCAATTATATGTTATATTATTAATCCCAGTGCATATAGGTTATAAATTCTTCCAGTTGGCAGCCATGCCAACTGACATTGTCAACCTGTGGCCTCTGGCTAGATATGTTAAACCAAGGGTAAAGTAAACTCCACTCTTTAGCTCTTTAGTTAGCTAGTTAGTCTATCTCAGTGGTTCACAAACATGATGACACAAGACACACTGTTTATGTAAACACATATTTCCTGGGCACACTTTATAGCTATAATTGGGGAAAATGTACTTATGAAGTCAGAGGTTAAAAGGGCAGAAGTGTGAGCACCATATATGTGGTCTGCGAATATGTATAGAAGTTGTCCATTAGTATTTTCATATAAATTTTTTGACCCCAACATTTATTTGAATTTCACAGAGCGAATCATCTTTCTCTGTTAGTGACTCAATAGCTTTCTAGGCATGGCAACAATAATACAGAGGGAGGTGAGGGTTAGCAAAGGCTAAACTGGCTGTTCTGTGAAAAGCATGGATAGATGGTTCATATGATTCTAGCTACTTACATGTGTCTATAAGCTCACATATAAGGAGGTAGGCAGTTAGCGTTCCTCCTTTCACTTTTAGCATTCCAGTGGTGCATGAGTAACAGAGCAAAAACATGATGGTGACTGGCAACAGAAAATAGATGGAAAGGGAGAGTGAGAGCTCATGAAGGGAGCCTGACGCTCTTTTTCCCAGCAGAACCGCTGATGCAGAGAGTGACCGGGGGAAGCTCAAAGTCCTACTACATTGCTTCCTGAGCCCCACTTCCTCTCAGCCACCACAACAAAGCAAAGCTTCAACCATAAAACCTGTGGTGAAGCGAATAAAAAGGTCACTTCCTGCTGTCTTACTTTCTCTCCCTGTCTCTTTCTCCCTGCCTCTCACTCACCCAATTTGTGTTTGGGCAGGAAGATGTTTAACATGCCCCAGTCCGATTATGGATGAGTGAAGGACCAATAAGACAGAAACACCCAGTGCAGCAGAACAGAGAGAACACAACTGGCTGGATGCACTGACAGAAACACTCTAGAGCCCAGAGGAGTGAATATCAACACATTCCTTCAAACAGTGGAGGTAATATAACAGGTTTTTCATTTTTTATAGAACATTTAAAAGCTACATGGGTCAACGAAGGAAAGATTTAAAGAAAGAGTTACAAAAGGCCTGTAAATAACACCAGCTAGTGTACAATAATCACATAGTAACATTCAACTGATTGGACACCCATCATGACATCATTATATCTCATTCATTTTATTTTCATCATTCAGTTTTAATTTAATTTATATTCAATCAAAGATGCAAATTGACTAAATGACTAAAAAACTAACAAAAAAAACAAGAAATAAATTAAAAACTCTTCTCAAAGTGCACAGACATGTAAGAAACCTCATGACATTCCAAATGAAATACTACCACACGAAATAGAAGGCTGTCATTACACAGTACACAGCTATTAGAAATGCATTCAATACTGTATTATGTTTATTATAGAAATGTTTGGTTTGAGACACAGTTTATGTGATGCTTGCCTGTACAACTCAACGAGTTCCCAAAGCCACACTGGGGAGTCTAACCCTATGGCAGTTTATGAGACTGACATCTTCCTATTCTTCCTTATTGTATCAGAAGAAGACTGGAAAACGCTAGAGGGCGCCCGCGAGCAAGTCCTTAATGAACTGGGGTAAAGGGAATAAATTTTTATATACAATATATATAATAAAATACCTAAATGTATGTTTTCTAGTTTTGAAAGTAGAAGGATGTTATAAATAAATAAGTGAAGACGTCCCACCATGTTTTGTTTTCTACAGTGAACAGATTCAATTTCAATGCAAATTCATATTTCACCAAAAGCTGCTTATGATGCTATTAGGTTTGGTCCGTTTTTGTCAAGTGTTAATCTTTCTATGGTCTAAAACATAATGGTTAAGGAAGCCTAGGGATACATTACAGCTGTTCTGGCGTCAGTTTAGTGATCACTTAATCTGTGTTTACAGCAACTAGTTCCACTTGCAAGACAACCTGCTTAGGCAATATGCAAATACCAAGGTGGGTGTCAACTGCTGTGTAACTTAACTACAGCAATTCCAGATTTAAAAAATGCTACAGCTGTTAGTTCTCTTGAGTGCGGCTGAGTGACCAACTGTTGCTTATGGTCAGCTATCATGGGAAGGCATCCAGCTGTGGCCAAACATACCCCTGAATTAATAAAGCTAATATTCTGCATTTTCATAGTTCAATTATCCAATTCCAAAAATGTTGAGATACTGTGTCAAATGTAAATAAAAACTAATTGCAATGATCTGTAAATCTCATAAAGCAAAAATTGATTCACAATAGTACATATAGAACATATCAATGTTTAAACTAAGTAAATGTACCAAAAAAGAACTATTTGAATTTGATTTCATTAAAACATCTCCAAGTTTACCACTGTGCAGCATCCCCTCTTCTTTTATTAACAGTCTGTACATTTCTGGGAACTGAAGAGATTAGTTGCTGGACTTTTGAGAGAGGAGTGCTGTCCCATTCTTATTTGATAAATGATTCTATCTGCTCAATGGGTCTGGGTCTCCTTTGTCATTTGTTTTTGTTTCATGATGAGGCAAATGTTTTCACTTAGTGAAAAGTCTGGACTACACACAGCCAGACTCTTCTATAGTGGTCCCTCTCCTCTTTAGTCCAGAGAATGTGGTGTATGTTTTCCAAAAATAATTTCAAATTTCAATTTTCTGACCACAGAACAGCTTTCCGCTTTTCCTCAGTCCATTTTAAATGAGCTTTGGCCCAGAGGAAATGGCAATGTTTCTGGATCATGTTCATATAACGCTCCTTCCATGTGTGATTCTTTACTGTATTTTCCCAATGATAAGCCCTAATCCCCAAATGCTTAGTTGAATTTAAAATGTACTGTTTACTGCAGCAATGAACAGTCTGAAAAGCAATACAAAGACAGATCAGTGAAGATGTTACTTAACTGGCGCCACATAATCCATCTACAGTAAACGTTGTCAATTGCGATTGCTGATGTTGGACACGCGTTCGTCACCTGTATCACTCTTGGATATTGCAGATGTGGCTTTGTAAAATGTAACAACTTGGAGCTTAAATTCTGCATCGTAGTTCTTGCGTTGTGGTATGATATCAAGTTCCAAATTTGATCAATTTAATTGTTTATGCTCAACTACAGTATAATGTCACTACTAGTATACAGCTGCAAATGTCTCCAGAGGCCAAATTAGATGCTTCTACTTCAGATCAATAAATTCAGTTTTTGATTTTAAAACATAAATGAGCATTTTCTGCAGCTTATAGATTGGGGCGGTCTATAATGTGGGGCGGCCTATCATTAGGGAAATACAGTACTTCTGATAGACTCTGCCTCTATAGATCTCTTTTTATACCCAGTCAGGTTACTGAACTATTGCCAATTATTGTAAATAAAAATGTTCCTCCAGTTTCTTTCTGTATCACTTGCTTTTCTAGCCTTTTGTTGCCCCTCCCATATTTTTTTAAATGTCTTGCTGTATCAAATTTAAAATGAGCTAATCCTTTTTTCATGTAATTATAACATTTGATATGTTCAATAAATTATGGGCTTACGAGATTTGTAAATCATTACATTCTATTTTTGTTTAAATTTTACCCAGCATTGTTGGAGCTGGGGTTGTATATTTCCAGAGTAAAGAGACAAAAGGACAACAAAATGTGTGTCTGTGCAGTGATCCTGCCTACACTACACTGTGTAATGTTGAGAGTTCTACTTGTGCTTGGGAAAGGTTTGAAGCTAGGCTCAGTGGCCTGTCATGCCTCACTGACCCAAGAGGAAATCATTTTACCCCTCATTTGTTCTCGATGAAACCAGAAGGGGGCAACAGATCTCTTGACTGGCATGTTTAAAAAAACGCAGAGGGTCTAGTGATCTAAAGAAGACACTACTTTGGAAAGAGTTTGGAAACTTGGAAAGAACTATAGTAATAGTAAAGTAATTTCAAATAGCAGGGGTGGGACATTGCAGTCCTCGTGGGCCGGTGTCCAACACACTCATTACACCTGTCAATTAACATATGGGCTGAACCTTTTTTTTTTTTTTTTTTTCAGAGAGGAGCGAAATAACCAAATTGTGATGGACACTGACCATTCAGGATCAGAGCTACCGACCACTGCTATATAGTACTTAAGACATAATTACTATAAGACAGAAGCAAAAAATTATAATAAAAAAATATTATACTTCTATAGAGAAGTAACCTATTATACAGTCCTATAGAAACCATATTGTTTCTTAAGCTAGGTGTATATATTTGAAGTATAAATCACAAATTTCATCATGATTCGATTCTATATCTATTATTATTTTAACCAATGATCCAATACCTTAAAATCTGCAGCAATGCGATGATTCGGTTTGATTAAATTTCACACAGCCTGCTAAATTTCCATCCATTTACACATGCAAACATGTTATAATCAGAATATTTTATTATTAAAGGTCAAAAACAGTGATTTAGCTTCTGTAAAAAAATAAATAGATTTTAAAAAACAACAAAAAACAAACAAACAAAAAAACACTGCCCATAAAATAAAAATGAAACGTGGAATAAGCACATATACATGTAAATAAATACATACTTTACCCCTAAAATATTCTGGATTTTTATAAGGTTGACAAAAACATTTTTTAAAAAAAACATGACATATCACAGAATTGCCAAGGAAACGCAAAGGTAACAAAGTTCTGTCTTTGCTTATTGAGCCAGCCCCTCCACGCTTCAAGGCCTTCATGTGAGAATAAACCGCCATTTGAGCGAAAGAGTCCGGCCCACTTTCAGGTAAGGGTGACGTCACCAAATCTCAGGTCCTTCCCAGCTACACATCCAAGCTAAACGCCGAACGACGAGGAAGTTCCTCCCTCAGTACGAGCTGATTGGCTACGCATGATTTTCTCGTGCGGGGTTTCTGATTCCCATTGGTCGAGGTTGCTATCTGTCGTAGGACAGGTTTCCAGAGTATGTGCTCATGGCATCAGGTGAAAAATCGCAGTCACTCGTTTGAGGAGAAAATTGGTTTTCCTGTCGTAGCCTCGCGCTCTATAAACGTACACGTTATTAAGATATATTAAACCTGTTCATCGGAGTGATCTGCTACACGTACCGGAAAACGTTTCCAACCAAAGAGCAACGATGAAGAGTCTGAAGTACCGCCTGAAAAAGCACGAAGTTACAATCACAGTGAGTTAACGCTGTTCTCATTCTTCCTGTCCTGCTTAGTGGAAGTGATGGACTTGGTTTCTATGTAGAATTAAGTGTCAGTTTAGGAGCCTTCTTTCATGGCTTCTTCTTTTAGTGCGGTACGAATGGTTTCAAAGTTGGGGAAGTTTACCGCATGTTCCTTCCATATTATCGGAGTATGCATCAGTCAGTCAGAAGGAGAGTTGGAGTAAAGTTTATGGCTCGGTTTGGGCGTTTTACTGGGAAAATGTGTCCACCACCTTAGAGACATTCTAGATATACATAGAATAACTATCAGCTGTAGAATTATGTTTGATTTTTCCAGCTATGTAGTTCCCTGGATGAGTTGTTGACTGCGCTGCTTTGCTGATACATTGTTACACTCATCACTTCACTTGAGCCAAAGTAATTCATTATTTTTTTGCACCGAAATTTTTCCAAAAGAAAAAGAAGAATTCCACATAACTTTAGCTCCCATGCTTTTAGATGCTGAATGAACTTTGTTACATCTCTTGTTATTAGTTTTGTACTTCAGTAGTCATGGGGCAGGCTGGTAGTATTTATTGGTTTATTTTTCTAACGATTTTATTTGACCCTGATTTGTTTTGCTAACCTCTTTGAATTAGCATTTTTCACTAAGGTAGTGGCTGTTAGCCACACCAAACAGGCACTTGTTTTAACATGACACATATTTCCTTAGTGTTTATCAAATTGGAATAAAGTGTTTCTGTAATGCGTATAAATAATTGTTTTCCTACTCAAACGCTAAGTCTGATTTTGTAATAAACCTCACTTGTACTGTCTTGCTCCAATTTACTTAGGCTTAATCTGTATGTGGGGAAACAAGTCATTCCACTCTAGACATTGCCTGCTTGAATAAATTGCTGGCACGAGATAGTTGCTGAGATTCAGACGCAGCTCACGACTGCAGATTCCTGGTGCTTGCACCCTTCTTTCATTTACATGTGAAAGAAGCTCTGCTCTGATCTTTGTGTTGGACCCAGAAGGGCAGCTACTGGAGTGCCTTTTGTATGAGTTTTGTTTCGAATGGGAGGGAAAAGAAATGTCTCCCAAGGCTTTAGAATTTTTGGCCTGTGTGTGTGGTGTCTAATGCCATTCCACAGGCACTTCACCCATCATCATTCAAGTTCTTGTCAGGATTTGGCCAGTAGCTAATCCAAAATGAAAAGGCTTCTTTCTGATCTCTAATCTCTGACTTGAAGTTGGTATTTGGTTGATCAGAAAGGGCATGGTTTTCAACTGATCCACTGGCTGTGTCTACAAAGTTACTACTTTCACTTACCTTTCTCCTCCTCCGTGACCCGAAAACCGATTTTGTGATACCATCTTACCTGCTGTCCTAAGTACTGGAGGAGATGAGAGAAGCTGCTTCAAACACCTGCTTAAGGAGCTTTAAATATAGGATGCACCCATGTTGGTTAGCCAGACTCTTTTTGCTGACATTACTGCATTCCTGCCCAGAGGGGCTGGCCAAGTCTGAGGAATTCAGCTTTACTTTATAAAATGAGTAATAAAATGAGGTTTTATAGTATTATACTTTTATAAATGTTTCGCTTGTGTTTAGTGTAGAGCTGGGTGATGTGGAAAAACATCATATCATTCGATATGTCATGATATAAAACATATAATTCATTCTGTCCAGTTTAACGGTTCCTTTTCACTCCTAATTGAGCTGTGATGGTTTCATAAGGTTCATACTGGTGTAAATGATTTATTTTCAGTCAGAAGATACTGTACTGTAGAGCATTATACAACTGTGTTTCAGAGATCAAAAAAGTATAAATATAATAATCCTAAATCTGTATTCTAACCAGTCAAATGTGTTACAGCAGAATATGAACAGAAT
Organism: Lepidarchus adonis; assembly: GCA_037576955.1. Classification (NCBI taxonomy): domain Eukaryota; kingdom Metazoa; phylum Chordata; class Actinopteri; order Characiformes; family Lepidarchidae; genus Lepidarchus; species Lepidarchus adonis. The sequence continues at coordinate 8,675 of JBBIGC010141973.1, read as the reverse complement.
GGAGAATTACATTATTTGGTCAGTTCCAAATCAAACAGACAATACAAAATAAAATACAAAAGTCTTAAGCTTTCAGGTTCTACAAGAGAAAACACAACATTATCCACAGAACACCCTACATTTGCTTTTCAGATTTCAGTCTTGCTTAGTGAAGTGGGCTGTGAGATTCATACAGTGGAGGAAATAATTATTTGACTCCTCACTGATTTTGTAAGTTTGCACACTGACAAAGAAATGAAAAACCTATATTCTAATCTTAACAGTGAGAGAAAGAATATCAAAAAGAAAATCCAGAAAATCACATTATATGAAATGTATACATTGATTTTCATTTCATTGAGTGAAAAAAAGTATTTGATTCTTTAGCAAAACAAGACTTGGTGGCAAAACTCTTGGTGACAAGCACCAGAGGTGGACCATGTACCTAACTTCATTACTTAAGCGAAAGTTCAGATAACACTAGTAGTAGTAAATGTAGTATCTGTGAAAGTCATACAGTCAAATTTTACTTAAGTCAATATATATATATATATATATACTGTGTTGTACATTTTAATGAACAGTCTGATTTTGGTTTCATACTTTGTCCAGTTCCCTCACTAATTTTTAGACTCTTTCTTTAAGAGAAATAAATTGGAAACCACTAACTAGACAATTAACTGTGCATGTGCAGTGACTCAGACTGAGGTCTCAGACTGGCTGTACTATATGCCAATTAACTATATGCCAATTAATTGATGGATGATTGGCTAACACCCCTTTTTTTTAATGATTTGCAATCTACCTCACACTTCCTGTACTGTAGTGTATACGGTGGCTTGTAATTCACTCGTTTTTTACATCTCGCAGTGTCACGTGTACAATAGTTTATTTTAAAAGGCCGGGTTCCATGATCAACTCGCTCTCTGAAATTACTCTGAAAGTAACGAGAATCTTGACAGAAGTAAAAAGTATGGTGTTGTCTTCCAAATATTAAAAGTTTCCAAAAAAAAAGACTACTCAAGTGAATATTACTGTCCACCTCTGGCAAACATAGAGGTCAAACGTTTCTTGTAGTTAATGACCAGGTTTGTGCACATAGGTACTATGGTCCAATCCTCTCTGCAGATCAGCTCTAAATCATTAAGGTTTTGAGGCTGTCGCTTGGCAACTCGAAGCTTCAGCTCCCTCCACAGGTTTTCTATGAGATTAGTGAATAGTGGAAGTGATTATTTGTCATTGTGAACATACCACAGCAGACAGTGCACCACAATGAAATGTGTCCTCTAACCCATCACACATGCACACATGGAGCAGCGGGCAGCTATCAAGCAGCCCATGGAGCAGTGAGGGGGGACGGTACCTTACCTCAGTGGTGCCCGGGCTGGGACTTTAACCTGCAACCTTCTGATCTCAGGGGAAAAGTCCTTATCACTAGGCCACCACTGCCCCACCTTAAGGTCCAGATACTGTCTAGGCCACCCCATGACCTCAATGCGCTTCTTCTCGAGCCATTCCTTTGTTGCCTTGGCTGTGTGCTTTGGGTAATTGTTGTGCTGGAAGACCCATCCATGAGGTTGTCACTCAAGATTTTATGGTACGTGGGCCTGTCCATCCTTCCATCAGTGCAGATGCAAACCTTGTAAACTAATGATTTTCTTGGTGACTGTGGTCCCATTTGCCTTGAGGAGATTGACAAGCTCCTGCATATTTCTAGGCTGATATCTCACCCTTCTCATGATCCTCACCTTATGAGGTAAGATCTTGTGTGGAGCCCCAGACTGAGGTTAATTCATGGTCATTTTGTGTTTCTTCCATTTTCATTGCATCAACAGTTGTCTTCTTGAGGAGCTTGTATGCATGTAGCTGCTGTAGCATTAGTTGTTAAAGTACCTCTGGGAGCTATAACTCTATTTCAGCCACGTGATTGGTTCAGCACAGCTCTATTCTTATTATCATTCGCTTTTCGTTTTGTCTGTCAAAACATGGGCAGGCATGCTTGTAAAACATGGATGTGGATAGAATGCTTTTTTTCACCAGTATATTGATCATGTCTTATATTGGATTTGAGAAATGTTATCTAGTTTAGTGTTTATTTTTGTGTCTGATCTAAGAAACATGAACCACACACACAAACGTAGATAGGCTACCACCTACCGTTGGCTACTAGGGCGGCTTAGTTCATAAGTAGTCCAAGTGGATCAGCTGTCCCCCAGTTGCTGCTCATTCTCTCCATTCCTCCTTCTCCTCCCCTCCCCTTGACTCTTCTTCCTGTGTCAGAGAACAGCAGTTGGAAGGGGAGGGGGCAGGGCAGGAGATGTAGCAAAGCTTTCTGGACTCCCTTGTCAGAGTCAGCAGGGGGGTAGAGGGCTGGAGTTTCCCCCAGGCGCCATCCTTGAATGGGGTGTTACAGACATGATATAAATAAGTAATACAATGTGTAAAATATTCTTAATTCTGTTAGGTCATATTCTGATTTCAGGTATGTAAATGAGAGAATAAGTTCTGGTATTTTCAGAGCTGGAATTAGGTCCAGTTTAGAACAAATAGCTGTGTAACAATGGACCTGGCAAGAAATGGTTAAGAACTACTTACCAGCTCTGAAGAGAATGATTAAGAATCTCATTCACCCCCTTTTATCTTTCAGCCAACGACATCAGTTTTATACTCCACTGACTGAAAAAAAAATGAAGAGAGATTGTGAATATAAGAGAGAATCCTGAGACGCAGGATTAGGAGAGTTATGAGGAAGTTGACACCATAAAATTAAATGAGCCACATTAGAATAATAGGCAATAAAGAGAAAGATTACAGATAAATACCTGGTCTCATATATACATTTGGTTTTTAAAGAGAGCCGTTGATCGGGGGATTGAAAAGCTTCAAGCTTGAAAAATAAGCTTTTAGGGGTCAAGTAGCTTATACAAACTGCCTCCCACACCACAGGAGGGGCCTTCTAGCAAGATCAACCTTTTCCTTCATTATCAGACTAACTGTGCCATTGCTTTTAATCCTTTGTTTTCATACCCTAGGAAGTGGTTTGTTTTGATAGTTTTAAGAGCCCACAAAGTTCATAATGGAAAATTGACACGAGGTCAAAAAAATATGAGCAAGGTCAGGTCATTAACAGCAAGTGAAGTACATTACGATTAGTGTTTTAGCATTTAAAGCACTGATTCAATGCATAATTTAGCCCTGTCTATTGGGTTTAGTGCTTTTTAGTGTGTGAAACATCGATTAAAATAATTTATATTGTTGATTTCAACTTATTATGTATCGGGGAAAAAAAACAAATATTGTCTATCATTAATTTCTGATTGTGGGATTTTGCAATGTTGTCCACCCCTACAAGTAAATACTGGACAGTTAACCATTTTCTTATGTTAAACCATCATATTGTTGTTATGTAAGACTTTGGCACCATTTACATTAGCTTACATTCAGCCTGTATGTAGAAGACATGATGACTATAGCTTATACATCTGTCTCTCCTAGATGTGCCTCAGTGGAAAACATTATGTTCAATTTTATGTAAATATACTGAATTTTAAAATATTTTATTAATGCTTGCTGCCCACCAGTCGTCAGAAATCATACAGCTCGTTTCTGTGTAAATGGTCATGTTTAATGTTTAAATGCTAATGTAAATGTTAATGCTGCTTCTGAAAACAGTCATTTCTGAGAAATAAAAAATGGGCAAGCAGTGTTCAGTTGCACTGCAGGGTGTTGGATGTGCTGTGAATACAAACAACATTTCCCAGAAGTTCTGGCTTTCTGATTCTTCTGCTTTTCTACTCTGTTGCATTGCATTGTATTGCCTTAAGTAACAGAAAACATTCATAATTATTTATTTGCATGCAGAATGACTTATGCTGGCACTGTTAATTTGATACTGTGCAGTGGTTGCTTGAACTTCTAAACTTATCTGGCCACAGTGTTACGAATACAAAACTGCTAGAAAGAGGATTGGAGCAGCTGAACTAGATAGACGTTTTTAAATTAATTAATTTTTAGTTTTTGAAGTGTTTTAAAGATTAATGCAATGAATGAATGTGAATGTTATTTGGACCTTCATCTAACAAACTGATTTATGTTAAGGGCCTTAGAAGTAATGAGTTGTGAATCCCTGTGGTCATGGATTGTGCCTCGGTCAGCAATGTACATATATTTATATAACAGAGGCTTGTCTGCAAAGTAAACAGCATCTTGATCCATCCTCTCCTTTGTGGATAAACACAAGAAAGAACTGGAAATTGTTGCAAAAATAACTAGTTCAAGAGTATTAAAGATTGGGATTGTTATCTCTTCTGTCTAATGTGTCGTAACACACACACACTCACCATAATCACATTCACATTAGTTGTTTTTGGGACTAGCATTGGTTTTTAGGGTGTAATTTGGCAAAATTAGGCTCTAAAAGTTCAGACAGTTGGATTCATACGATGGTCAGTTGTCAGTCATTCATTAATTATGATTCAATTCTGTATTTTCTTTTTTCTTAAACAGCAGGAACTTTAAAATTATGTTTTTAATAGTGTTGAGTGGTTTGCTCTTTTTCCATACCTTCCTCATTTCATCAAGAATTAAGAATAATGATGCTGTTACAGGTATTTGGTGTTATGAGGGGGTAAAAGTTTGTGCTAAAATCGATCAGTCAAAATGTTGTGTACAGTTATTACCTGTCCAGTAATAACCATCTTCTCCAACAATTGTTTATTGTTAAACATTTCTGGTAACTAGGATAGAGGAGTTGGTAAGTATTGACCAAGCTAGTATGACAGTGGCTCAGCTCATCGCAGAACAATGAAACCTTCACCTAGCTGTCACAGAAGCACATTTTTTTTGTTGGTTGCTCAGAATCCTGTGATTGCACAGTGTATATTTCTTCCGTGTTGTAGTTCTTTCACTGGTCCAGGTGTAGCACACTGTAATATGACTAAAAACAAGATCAAGGAGGGACTGACTGCGGGTATAAACTGTAACCCACTCAGAATTTATCTCCATAGATTGAGATGGATGGTTTGTGAAGTAATGTGGTGTTTTCTCAAGTCAATCTTAGTTGACTTAAGATTAATCTGTATAAGGTAAGTGCAAGTTTTACTTGATGGCTGGGGAATGATTCATTGTTTTTGGCTAAAACCAGTTAAATGTAAATCACACATATTGTGCAAGTGTTTGTACAAGCTTGGTGTAAAGGAACTAAAGTCACATGAGAAATCAGAAAAAACATAAAATTACTTCTAAAATTCTCCTGAAGAAACTCATGCCCTTGCATTGTATTGTAAGGATTTCTTGAGAATCTAAATGTGACTTTTCACTCTTCTTGAGTGAATTATTTATTTTGTAAGTAATTCTAAGACTGCAGAAACTAGTATAACAACAAAGTTCACTTTTAAGCTCTTAATCAACATTCTGCACCATAATATGAGGGACTCAAAATGACTTTTGATTTTAATTGCTTGTACGAGTGTGCTGTTTTTATTTTACATTCAGTCATTGAATGAATACACATACCTGCATATGGCTTACCTGCTAAGGATGGGAATACAGGGTATATGGGGTTATAGGGGCATGGTTTAGCTAGGGGGTGGTATTAATTTATATAAATGATAGCAATGCTATTATCAAAAACTCGCAATGTTTTAGATCCATTCTGATTACAATAATATGTTAATGAATTCTGTAAGGTTAAAGGCAAATAATGACCATCACAGAGGCAGTTTAATAAAGATATATTAATGTTACTTAAGCCACACATATCTTTCATACATCAATATATAAATAACAGAGATATAAAAAGAGCAACCAGGCGTTATAGTCAACATAACCATCCAAATAATATAAAAAAAACAATATTAAAACAAATGTAGTGGGGTTGCCTGTAATTTTCATCATAGGTATATGTATGGAGCTTCTTAACTATGAGAGAAAAAATGAGAAAATAAAATCACATCTGTGGTCAAACGTTTTCTGTAAGTCTTCACAAGGTTTTCACACATTGTTGCTGGTATTTTATCCCATTCCTCCATGCTGATCTCCTCTAGAGCAGTGATGTTTTTGGGCAACACGGACTTTCAACTCCCTCCAAAGATTTTTTTATGGGGTTGAGATCTGGAGACTGGCTAGGCCAATAGAGGACCTTGAAATGCTTCTTACAAAGCTACTCCTTTGTTACCCGGGAGGTGTGTTTGGGATCAGGTGTGTTTGTCATGCTGAAAGACCCAGCCACATTTCATCTTCAATGCCCTTGCTGATGGAAGGAAGTTTTTACTCAAAATCTCACAATACATGGCCCCATTCATTCTTTCATTTACACAGATCAGTCATCCTGTTCCTTTTGCAGAAAAACAGCCCCAAAGCATGATGTTTCCACCCCCATGCTTCACAGTAGGTATGGTGTTCTTTGGATGCAACTTAGCATTCTTCCAAACATGAAGTTCTATTTTGGTTTCATCTGACCATATGACATTCTCCCAATCCTCTTCTAGATCATCCAAATGCTCTCAAGATGGGCCTGGACATTTACCGGCTTAAGCAGGGGGACACGTCTGGAACTGCAGGATTTGAGTCCCTGTTGGCGTAGTGTGTTACTGATGGTAGCCTTTGTTACTTTGGATCCCAGCTCTTTCACTAGGTCCCCCTCTAGTGGTTCTGGGATTTTTGCTCAATGTTCTTGTGATCATTTTGACCCAACGGGGTTAGATCTTGCGTGGAGCCTCAGATTGAGGGAGGGTGGTCTTGTATGTCTTTCATTTTCTAATAATTGCTCCCACAGTTTATTTTTTCACACCAAGCTGCTTACCTATTGCAGATTCAGTCTTCCCAGCCTGGTGCAGGTCTGCAATTTTGTTTCTGGTGTCCATTGACAGCCCTTTAGTCTTAGCCATAGTGGAGTTTGGAGTGTGACTGTTTGAGGTTGTGGACAGGTGTCTTTTATACTGATAATGAGTTCAAACAGGTGCCATTAATACAGGCATCTTAAAGAAGGTTACAGTTACAGGTCTGTGAGAGCCAGAAATCTTGCTTGTTTGTAGGTGACCAAATACTTATTTTCCACAATAATTTGTAAATGTTCTGTATTTTTTTTCTCATTTTGTCTTTCATAGTTGAGGTATACCTATGATTAAAATAATAAGCTTCTCTCATCTTTTTAAGTGGGAGAACTTGCAAAATTGGTCGCTGACTAAATACTTTTTTTGCCCCACTATAAAATTTGCAGTGCTTGTAACCTTTGTGTGTTTGTGATTACATTTTGTATGTTATTATCACGATTGTTATTAATAATTGGACCTTTATCTAAATAATTAGGTGGTTGTGAACGTCTCTTAAATGTTTTTCTGTCTATCAAATATGTTTGTTTTATGTTGGTTTGGCTGGTATTTTTAATACACCAGTAAATTGCTGGAAGCTAAACATCATCCAAAATACTTAGCTTTTAGCTTCTCAGATCGGTCACACAATTTGTTATCTTCACTGTACCACAACCAGACAAGAATACTGCTAGAAGTGTGAGCCCTATCATTTAACAGAGCACAAAGGGAGATGAGGTCACACCCACTGCTTTTTCAGAATGCGAGAACTTCATGCTCTGCGTCCTCAGTTACTCCCTGTACAAGGGCAGAAATTCTCCATGCTTCAGCAAGAGCTGACTCAGCTTGCAGTGAGTGAATAATGGAACAACTTCTGACATCTGAACCTACTCCAGACCTCATATATTTATACACAACTCACTCCCTATGGCTGTGAAACTTGTAAAATGTCAATGTTTCATTGTGAAACAAGGAGTGTGATTCTCTGTCCTGCAGCTGGAGAAAGCCAGTAATAAGTACTTGTTCAAGTGTACTGTTCAGCAGCTGGACTGATTGTAGTTTGCAGTAATTGCTCTGTCCTTTCATCCTCTGTCTTCTGTGCCTTAAAAGTGTCTACAAAGAGATGGCTTCTTGCACATAGATTTAACCAAGACATAAATTATCTGACAGATTTATATGCATGTAGAATCTTTTTAAATGAGCCATTAGCAAGAATCTAAACACAGAAGCATACAAGGTCATGATTGCATTTTATTTGACTAAATTAAGGTAATATCATCAGAGTTTAAGAAAGAAAAGCAGCCATTTGGCAGCCAGTTTCATCCTGTTGCACATGACTTCTGCTATAGAACAAACGGTGTTAGCCTCATTTGTACTATTTCACCTTGAGTGATACATAGCATGTGGTAGGGGTGGGCAATATTGCAAAAGTTTCATTTCACGATATTTGAGGTTGTATTGAGATGTATTTTTCCATCATTGGTTAAGATGGAACAAATTAAAAAAATCTGTTTCTCATACCACAACACAATAAGTTAAAGAGTAATGCTACTCTTTGAAGTGAAGCACTGACAATATCGTATATGATCAGAAACTAATATTTTGACCACAATTTATCATGATGACAATAATTATTGCCATATTGCCCAGCTCTAGCATGCAGTAGTCCTTCTGATGTTTGCTTCATGACAAGATTATTTTCAATAAATACAACAATTGCAGCGCTTCCCCAAACCCTGTTTTTTATGGTGTGAAAGTATAAATACATATATCATATATCTTCTAATAGTAGCTACTTCTAATAATAGGCTACTATTTAAAAAATTATTCTGACGACCAGGCGTTTAATAGAGACAGGCGTTTGTTGGAGACAGGCTATTATTCTCC
>JBBIGC010141965.1:0-20366 GCA_037576955.1 Lepidarchus adonis | reverse complement strand
CAGGTGTGGCTTGTCAGAACTCTGGCGATTGTGAACGGGGAGGAGGCGTGTCGGTGGAACCTGGTGTGGCTGTAACAATAATGCCCATGTTTTTGGTAAAATGACTCCCAATTTGCTAGGGTGGGGGCACTCAAAGAGGAGGAGAACTTGAGGCCTTCAAAGTAAGGCTTGGTGGAAAATTTTATGCATAATGGATGTGAAAATTAACTTCAGCATATCAGAATTGGAAAGTTTAAACTTCTTCAGGAGATTGCGCATAGCATATTTACTTCTTCTGGAATAAATATCAAGTGCCAGTTCTGATGAACAGGCGCTCATTATGGGATAAGGGCATCATTTACTTGTTAACTTTGACAATAATGGAGAAATTTTGTGCTCTCATTTTCATCTTCTCTGCCAGCAGTGGTAGAAACTCATTATTATGTGCTGTGAGTCTCACAATCACAGTAGCTCATTATTATAAGCGTTCCATTTATCAGCATTGGAGCAATGGTTAGTTACTGCTATTGCTTGGCCCAGGACAATTACCGAAACCAAACCGAGAGGATTCCTTTTTGGATGGCTTTCTTATTGAAGAGGAAAAAAAATGTCGCTATTACCTTAGACATGACTCACGTAGATCAGTGTGAAATGAATATGAGATTTGTTTATTATAATACAGTCACACTCAAAAGGGATATTAAAGAACCTTAAGCGAAGATTTTGAGCATTGGTGCGAGCGAGCTGAGCCATGCAGTGCACGGAGGGAAGCCAGGAGGGTTTTTACACGACTGATGGGCCACAGGTGGCTGCTTGGACTTCCCAATCACTTCACAGATATTATTCTGGCGGGAATGAAAGGACTTTCCCATCTCAGGGTACAAATGAAATGCTGGACGTAATAAAAAAATCCCATAAAAATCGGCAGAATGGGCGCACACATGTGTGTGTGATTAGAATGCAAAAGAAAACACCATTTCCTTGGCATTTAGTGATCTCATCAGATTGTAATGGACACTGCATAACAAACTCCATCAATGAAAAGAGATCATTTGTAGAAAAACACATTTTATAGCAGTTTAAAAAAGGAGACATGTTAGCTGTGTAAAGAAATGAAACACATAAAAAGTGCATTTTTATGAGTAATATCAGCCACACATTACATCAAAAGAGAGGTTAGCTTCTTCATGTCAGGCCTAAGCAATATTAAGTCTGGATGTGAGATACAGAAATTCTGTATGTGGTGGAGTGAAGATGGATTTTCTGACTGGTTTCACTGTTCATGCCTGTGGTGAGAACTGGCCACTATCTGAGAGTCAATAAGCTCTTAGTCACAGTCGACTAATTTCACACAAAAGTGGCTTCAGTGCAACTCTTGTTTCTGCAGTGTTCATTTAATTGAGCATTTTGCTCATTTAGTTTTTTTTTCCTTGGCTAATTAAACTTTGGGCCCAATTTGGAGCCTGCTCAAAGCAAATCTGAAGCAAATTGGATTTGTGAATAAAGGTGTTTCTCCCCTTAAATGAATTGTACAGTGTATAATTTCAAAAAGAAATGTCAAAATTCATACTTCTACAAGCATTAATAAATGTGTGTGTATGTGTGTGTGTGTGTGTGTGTCCAGTGCTTTGATCTGCCTGATCTGTTATAAGATTCAATGGTAATATGTATCTGATGTATCTGATTTGCATGTAATGAATGAAGTGAACAAGTCAGTGCCGGTGTGTACGTCTTATGTAGCGTCAGAGGAGCTCATCTGAAAACACACTGACTACAGGAGCGAACACAGAGGAACATTAACAAGGCCACAGCAAGCACAAGTAATCAAACCCAAACCCATTGTTGCATTTCAAAATGGGACTGACTGATTAATAATTGATTTTTTGTCCAGCTGATGTTTGCTCAGATATGATATTATTAGGAGGGGGGGATCTTGTTGTGTCTGAAAAGAAAAATTAATTTCTTAAAATTACAGCCTTAATGATTTCATCAATGTCAGTCACACAGTGCAGAGCATGAACTGTTCTCACATTATAAAGTAATGTGTGAGATTGTTTTGGACACGAACATTAGTAAATGCTAATGAAGTTCTTTAGATTACTTGAGAAAATGCTTATTAAAATGACATTAATTTTGGTGAAAAACACAGATGGTGGAGAAAGCCAGAATTCCAATCAGGCTGCACTAAAGACTGTACTCAAATTTCCCCACCAGGAATGATAAAGCATCCATCCATCCATCCATCCATCCATCCATCCATCCATCCATCCATCCATCCATCCATCCATCCATCCATCCATCCATCTAGCTGCATGTCAGTCTATCTGTCTGTCTATCTATATCTAAAGGTAATCTACTGCAAAGTACAAAGTGCTGTAAGTGATTGTGTGTTCACATGTAAAAAAACATATTTTATATAATTCCACTGTAGTCTGCAAAGGAATCGCTCAAACAGTATCGATCTAAAACACTTTAAAAGCAATTTGAAAGAACACTTTGTCCTGTACAAAAATGATTGACACCTGAAATGGTCTTAATGGTTTAAGATAAATGTCATTTTTGTCTTTTTTTTTCATACAATTAGTATTGCCACTCTCATCCAATTAGCTTCTGGGCCTTTAACAACTGCTGTTTGGACAAGTCCTTTTATTACCATAATTTGTACTTTTTTATAATGTGAAGATGCTAGCTGTCTGACAATAGTCTAAAGCCTTGACAAGTTCTCCTTACATTAGCATCCATTAAATGTTAAGAATTTTCCCGTACCTTTTTTGAGATCCAAGGGTTTGTTCCATTGATGACAGACTGATTTCAGCTCATCATTACAACAGTAAAATTGAACAGAATTAATTAACAGCCATTGGCATTTAGGCTGCATGTTGAATACATTTAGTAGAAACAGCACTTGAGTGAGGAACTGAGCAGAGCCACAGTTGGTAAGATGTTAGGATGCTAATGGGAATAACTGATATAACTGATGAAATTCTACCAAAAATACTTCTTAGAATGTCTGGAGACCCACCGAATTGTGTTTTCCATGAAATCTCCCTTTAATGTATATTAGCAAATCCCTAACAGGATTAGAGTCTTAAGCAGAGCAAACGTTCTGTCTGAATGAAATGCCTTTATGTAACACAAATACTGCAGCCACCTTACTCCTTCATTACTATATAGTGAGTTGGCATGAAGCAAAGTCAAAGTTCAACAGTTCATCAGGGCCTTAGGACAGCAGGGCCTTTTGTGGGCAGAAAGACTAAGGCAGACAAAATGTCACACAAACAAGATGACAACGTTGTGACAAAGTGATGGCACATTTTGTCACTATTACTTCATCTCTGATTAAGGAATAAAAAGACAATTTCTAAAAAGATTTTTGCATAACTGTAGGAGAGAACTCTTAAATTAGCAGTTGATTCTTTCATAATTAACATTGATCAGCCATAGCATCTGCCTAACATTGTGGCCATCCCTCTAATGCCACCAAGCAGCTCCGACTGTGGTGCATAGCATCCACTTTTTGTACTACAGTAGCTCTTCCATGAGATCAGAGCAGACAGGTTAGCCTTCATTGCCCATGCACACGCAAGTTCACAAATAACTCTCTATAAACCGTTTATAAAATAAAACTACACTAATAACAATTAGCATGGACATTTGAAAGTACAAATCCACCAACAGTTACTTAAGTTTTAGTAACAGTGAGTGCAGCTGGTTATTTTACACCTCTGGCTTCCATTTATCCAGCAGAAACCAAACGCTTTTCACTGCAACAAGTGATGGGACCAAGTGTTTTGAACCTTCACCCACAAGACTGAGAGCAGACACGGCGAGTCCTGCAGAAAAAAAGCTTCATCACACTTCTGAATCTGCCAGGTCCTGCCAGAGCTCCTGGTGGGTGCACTCCATCACTGGGCTGGAATGGAATGCTGAGGGGCACTGGCCGTGTGTGGAGGCAGGGCTGATTGCCTAAGACCTTTAATTTACCGCTCTTCAGCCTTCAGCAATGCTGCAGGAACCCGCCGCTGCTCACAGGCACACACTGCACACACAGTTGCACTTCTATCCAGCCCTCACTAACAGCGCCCTGTAGCTAAGACCTCAGAGTAATTATGATTTATGATGTCACTGTGGTAATTACTGCTTAGCGCCGCCGTGTTTTATATCTGAGGATGTATGAGGGTGGATTAGAAAGTTAGCACATCAGAGCTCAGTCATGTAACAAGCTTGCCAGACTTCATTAAGCATTACCTGAGGTCTGCCGCCATGACCTACATACTGCCACAGAGTTAGGCCACACAACAAAATCCATCAGCCCAAGGTGTGTACTTGATCTGTTGGGAAATTCTGTTGGGTTGTGTTTTGGGGTGGGGGTGTGTGTGAACTGACACACTTCAGAACCAGAGTAGCAGGGTTATAAACCTATTAAATCAGAGATGAGGACTAACTCATGGGAAATCCTGTCTGAAGTGCAGGAAACCTTTTTACTTTGGGGGAGAAAATGTTTTGTTTTGTCTGTGGAAAAAAAAGAACATAAAGTGGGACAGTTGCCTGTTCTAACAATGTGTGCCTGTCTAGACTTGCATAAGTGCAACCTAGACAGAAGTTTTATAGAACGTCTGTGCAAATTCAGAACTCATTCTCTTGCTTTACAGTTCCCCACATAACAAGCACTGGCTCAAGCTGCTGAAGGCCAACCTGCCTTACATTTTAGTTTTAATTTATGGTGTGAGAAACCATCAGTAATAGTCATACAATACTATATTCTCACTTTGGTGTAAGTTGGATAATTTGAAAAAAACACTGCGTGATACACAATACCAATACATACAGCACAAATCATACATTTTTATAATTTTTAATTGTTTAAAATGGTTAATATTTGGGATAACACTTCAACTCCTGTTGTAAAATAATTACATAACTTTCATAACAGTAAACTAACAATTTATAGTCAAGTGTTGAGCCATTAATGTTAAAACAGTAAATTGAAAAGAGAAAAACAGCTCTACAATAATGTCAGTTTCTGCTCGCAGTCCCATATGTGATTCTTTTGGCATGTTAGCACTAAATCTAATATTTATTATAATAAAAATGTAAATCAAACAAAAGCTTAACAATGATGTAAGCATTGTACTGAACTACTTGCAGAATTTAAATACAACATGATTCTGCTGAATACAATTCAAATAAAAATACAGACGAGTCTTTAAGTTCTCAGCATTTCATTTGGGCTTTGCTGAAGTTTTCTGTTAAGAAGTGTATGCAGTGTGTAAAAGCTGTGACAGCTGAGATCATGTCTCCACTTGATTATTTTTCTGGTTTTTGTTTGGATTTTTATTTTGTTTCTGTGGGTTTCATTAATTAAACTCTTCCTGAATTCAGTCCTTTATATTGTGATGATTTTACGACCTGGTTAGTCCCTGGCTTGACTGCTTGTAGCTCCGCCACAATATTAAAAAGGCAAATACAAAAGTCAAATTAGTTCAGATAAATGTGTTTCTATGATGTTAAAGTAATTTCTGCTTTGCTAAGACATTCCAGTTTGCAGTTTTACTCTAGGTTTACGTGTGCTGGCAGTAGTTCATATTTCTGTGTATTTTATTGCTGATGTTGCGTTTAATAAAAGCACCTGACTTTTTTCAGCTTGGATAAAAGAAGCTGACTTTTTAGGCAAGCAAAGCATTTGCTACCTTTACCTTTTTTGTTCAATTTGGTTAATGTAATGACTAAAAGCAGACAATTGGACAGACAGTATTGAGACATGGCCAGTTGTTCTCACAAGCACTGTATATAGCATGAGAAAGATGTACTTTTCTCTCTTCATGTATCATTGTTATTTCATGGAGAGGGAGCAAATTTATCATTATATATAATTTTTATCATCCTCCTGGATGCTCACTGCTTGAGCTGTAATCTCTGAGTCTGCAAACTGATGAGACAAAGAACGCCTCTCCCATTGCACCCAAATGCAAATTTGCAGTGCTCTTCCCCTCAAGTTCACGGTGCCTTTGTCATCCAGGGAAAGGGTTCAGGGGTCAGTTGTGTCTGACGGCCATCTTAATCCAAATGTGAAATGTGATGAATGAAGGTTAGGTCCATTTACTAATAGAATGAATAAGACAGATGATAATAACTATGAATTTGGGTCAGGTTAGAAAATACTGACGTGGTTTAAAAGGAGGAATACCAAAAATGATCTCTCAGCATTTTAGAGAATGTTGGAATTTTTCATAAAAACAAGAATGTGTGGTTCATGCTCTTGTACTTTGATTTTAGAAATAAAAGTTCAAATAAATTATTTATAATATGTTTGCGGATCAAGTAATAGGTGTTTTGTAAATTTAGACTTGCACCCCACTCTGAAATAAAGACACAGGCATATTTACTACAGTGTTACATCATCTCTCCTTTTAATTATGCTGTTTAATCATTTGGGAACTGAAGTGGAATTTTGCCCATTCTGCTTAATACAAGACTTTAACTACTGCTATTGTCTGATTCTCCTACTACTGAAGCTCCAAACATTTTCAGTCTGAGACAGATCTGGCTCTGCTAGCAGGTGGGTCAAACACACACACACGCTAAGCCTACAAAATCATACTGTAGTATATGCAGCATGAAGACTATCATTGTCTTGCTGAAATAAGGAAGTACCGAGTAAGAAAAGACATTGCCTTGATGACAGATCATGTCTCTCCCAAAATACATCTCTGCATCAATGGGACATTCACACCAATGCAGGGGGTACTGATGACTCTCCTTATACCATGACGGATGCTTTTGCACTTTTTGCTGATAAAAGTCTGGATGGTCCATTTCATCTTTCATCTTGGGAGGAAATTTTTTTCCAAAAATACAAGTTGAAAAGTGGACTAATCTTATCACAGCAAACATTTCCACTACCGTATTTCCCCAACAATAGGCTGCTCCACATTATAGGCCCCATTCTATAAGCCACAGAAAATGCTTATTTATGTTTTAAAACTTTAAGATAATCCGGCCCATGTTATTAGCTGCAGCATTACTGAATGTACCAAACTGAAGTAGAACTTGACACGCCCCTGGAGATCTTTGCAGCTCTAACTGCTAGTGACATTATAATGTAGTTGAGCATAAACATTTAAATTGAAAAAATATGGAAGTTACCGATGTCATGCTGCAATGCAAGAACTACGCTGAAGAATTTAAGCTCCAGACATAATATCTGTCTAATATCTGATATGAAGGTTTGTCCAACATAAATGACAGAAAAGCAGCACAGTTCGCAATTGACGTTTATGGATCCGTTTTGAAGAAAGGTACAGTACAGTAAACCTAATCATTTTTGCATTTCAGTGTTGCTAATGTTATAGTGAGGAATTAACATTTAGATGGATGATTGACATTGCTGCGTGATGGAGCAGTGCAGAGTCAATTTCCAGCATCAAGAAAGGGTTTTTTTCTTCTTCTCGCCAGAATATGATTGTGAAGTTATACTTAGTAAAGCTAATCATATGCTGCATTTAGATGGGATCAACTCTACAACCACAGAGAGTCTGCGTAATTTTGCTCCGTGTTGAGAGAAAACAGAAATAAATAAATAAAGTGAGTCTCTGCGCTGGCTAGTTCAGACGTGCTCACATTTGAAGTTGGAGAGTTAACCTGAGTGACACTGCCATGAAGCCATGAAGCCGAGCTAGTGGACCTCTGAGCATGGTCCTGGGGTGAGCATGGGAAAGGTAGCATAAGCAATAGCGGTTTATATCATTGATCTGTCTTTGCTTTCCATGTCCTGTGTTTAATACTGAGCCATCACTGATCTATCTTTGCTTTCCATGTTTCGAGTTTTAAACTGACCAGTCACTGATCTGTCTTTGCTATGCATTACATTTTGATCTGTTCATTGCTGCAGTAAACAGTAAATTTAAATTAATTTGGGGATGTTGTCTTTTTGTGCACGAAATTATACTTTAAGTGAATGTGTTTTCATGTTTTTAAGCTACCTAATTTAGGCAATCCGCACCCAATACCAGGTTTGCAAAATCAATGTATAAGCCATGGACTATCATTGGGGAAATGCATATTATTTGGTTAATCTGAAATGAGTTAGGTCCAGAGAACTCAGCAGCATTTTTGTTACCAGCCAACAACTTATTGTGGAATGTTTCAATATTCTATTTAATATTCTATAAACTTTCACTCTTATTTTGCTCATCAATTTGAGTGTGTTGCAGACATAAATAAAAGTTCAAGAGAGTCAAGAAAAATCACAGTTATTGTGCATGTGTTTGGTTTTAGAATATTTTTTCACTTTTTACTCTTTCACCAACTTTGTCATGTTACTTTTGAAATATAGCACACATGCTTATGCTTTTAGGAGTCTAATAAATGCATTTGTATTTTTAAGAAATATATACATGCTCAAAACACACAGAAAAAGATAACTGTATCCTTTTTAAGTGCATTTATACATTGAGAAAAAAACTGGATTAAGAAATACATTTTTACATAGAATTATGTGTACCACAATTATTGGCAGCCCTGCTGTTAATATTTCATACAACCCCCTTTTGCCAACAAAAAAGCACTTAATCTAGACATTTCACAAAGTTAGAGAACACAAAGACAGAGATTTTATAAAGTGATTATGAGTCATTGTGAACACACCACAATTGAACACATCACACGTGCACACATGGAGCAGCAGGCAGCTATCAACAGCACCCAGGGAAAAGCGAAGTGTCCACCACTGACTATTCCTCTTTACAATCTTTCTAAATCACCCAGAGTCCTGGGTCCTCTCTTATGCCCTCTCCTCTTCAGCTCAACCCACAGATTTTCAATGAGGTTGAGGTCTGGGGACTGAGATGGCCATGGGAGGAGACTGATTTTGTGTCAGCCATTTTTGTGTAGATTTTGTGTGTAGATGTTTTTATTTTTATGGTTATTATGGCAGAGGCCACCAGATTTTGATTTAAAATGTCCAGGTATTTCATGCCCTCATGCACCCTAACAAGGTTTCCAGGGCCTTTGGTAGAGAAACAACCTCACAGAATCACAGATCCTCCAAAATAGTTTATTAGTGCTTTTTAATAGTGGTTTTCTGCATACTAATCCTTTGATTTATGCCACACCCACTTAGAATGTTTGTTTGCCAAAAAGCTGTTTTAGTTTCATCTGATCACTAATCAGACTCCAGATGTTTACATTTGTAATTGGTGGTGAGAAAAGGCTTTTTCCTTGCAGGTGTATTGTTGGCACAGAAATAGCATCTTATGGTTGCCATAGAGACTTTGTCATAGAGACTTTGACATAGAGACCCTCTAACAGTGAGCTTTTTTTATTTTAATTTTGTACTTCTTTTACCATACTCCTCACTGTGCATGGTGGGAAGATAAACTAGCCCAATCTTACTTGTCACTGTTCCAGTTGTTTTAAACTTCTTTATTATTCCTGTGACAGTAGATACAGGCAGGTTTAGGTGAGTAGCTATTTTCTTGTAGTCATTACCTGATTTATGAATGTCGACACACATCTGCCTTACTTGAATGGCATGTTCTCTTGTCTTTCCCATGTTGACGAGTAACTAAAAGCAATAGGACTTTGTGCCAAGTCATATTTATACCGCAGGAAAACAGGAAGTCGTTAATTACTAATTTAACCTGATCATCTTTAAAAACTAAACTAGAAATTACAAAATGATTCAACTACATTTATTTTATAGAGATTGTTAGCAGTGCCAATAATTGTGGCATATGTGATTTTATAAGACATTTGACATCTTAACCAGAGGTTCAAATAACTGTGGAAGGGGCTGTAGTAAACACCTGGACTACAATGCAAGCTGGCTGAGCTATTGCTAAGTTATAGAAGTTGTGGATTCCTGTTTGATCACAAAACAAATTCTAGATGTTGCTGAGGCTAGAATATTAAAAAAGTTGGATAAAGAAAAGAAAGTTCAAGTTTCCTTCTGCCACATACAATAACACATATTAATCTATTATATTATTTTGCATGAATATGTTTAGTAAAGTATATGCAACAAAATTGTAAACTAGACAAAAAGGTCATTTTGAGATGTTTAGTCAATAATACATGTACTTTGGCAACAACAAAAATGCATAACACACTGTTATTATCTACTTTTGAAATATACTTTTGAACAATATTTAAAATATATATTAATTTTACTGTCACTTTAATAATTTAATAATTTTCATAATTTGACACATCTTAAATATTTTTGTGTTTTATTGTATTATTTCTAACTGTAATCTTATAATTATCTGAACTGTACATGTTTGCTCACTCTTGCTGTAATGTAGGCTAATGGTTAAAGTCTATTTTTAAGTTACTGCAGCTCTGCAAGATACAAGGAATAATAAAATGCACAAGTAATGAAATAAGGGGTCCAGTAAATATGATGGGGGCTTGGCTGCTATGGGCCCCTGTGCTTCCTCAGTGACTTCAGTGCTGGTCAGTGCACCGCTGACATGCCAGCTAGGCAAAACCAAAAATGGTTTATAATGAGTTCAGTGACCTCCCTGGCCTGTACCTGCACACTACTGCCTCTGGGTTCTGTGAACATTTCTTTTTTGGTCACAGTGTAGTTGAACATATTGGTACTGCAATCCATAGAGCAGTGATGATGAATCCAGTCAGCAAATCTGTAGTGAACCCCTGAGTATCCCACTAAGAAACAAGCCCTGAGAACTCAAAGAACTTCCAAAGAATGTCTAAAATTAAAATGTCTGTGACCAATATGTAAAAACTCTTTTCACAGTACTGTGTGTATTTTAAGGTGTGCAAATGTCATAAAGTATTCACAAAGTATTCTCAGAGTCACATTATTTTCTCAAAGTTTTGTGATACCCAGGCAGCCCTGAATCGATGCACTCAACTGAGAAAGGCACAAGAGAAAATGTGGAAAGAAAGAGATCAAATAAACCCAGCCTGCCTACTGTTCAGCCCTGTTTTAGAGCCACGAAGGGTCAATGTTTACAGCATCTCATTATATAATACAAGATTATTACCCCTGAATTATTATTATTATCATCAAGGGGAATATACATTCTCAATATAACATCTGTTATTTATCCAACGGTTTATCAAGTAGGATTGTGTGAAAGAAAGTGTTCTACAGAAAGTGTTGATTCTACTTCACCTTGGTTCTACAGCACATTTTTAGCTCAGTGAAGATCTTTAGTAATTCTGAGATCAAAGATTCAGCTGATTCACCCTTTCTGCTGTGCCAATTGGGGTCAATTCTATTTGACTGTTGATTGCAGTGGATTTTATCCTTCATTAATATCCTAATATCCTAAACCATGTTGCACCCCATTAACCCTTTAAGCTTCTTTGTAATGTCTGCATCCTATGAAATCCTATCATATAAATGTCCATTTACTGTCATATTCCCACAAGTCTATGGTATGATTATATGGCAGAATATTGGGCAAGTGGAAATATCTCCTAATCCTGAGAGAGTGGCTGAGCTTCTAAGAATGTGTATGTTCTTCTCAGTGGCCTTTACTGAACCCCTGCACTGCACTGTTCATTGTGTTCCTTGCGTGACTTGAGACATATCCTGAAATAGTTGGAGTTCCTTAGCATTCTGTACAACTTGTTCTTTCTTTAGGAGGCAAGAATATGTCATAGTTTGCAACATCTTGACTCTGTAAACTTCAGGACTGTTTTAAATTTGTGCATTTAAAACAAACAAACAAATCAAGCTACATATAATTAACCTCTCCATGCAATGCATTATTATAAACAAGCGTTTACAGAAACCTGACGTATAGGCCAAGGTCATATTCAGAAGCACAGCTACATGTGACCACTGGGCTCAACTGGAAGTTCTGCCTATGACTCTGTTCCTTTCATTTCCAAATTTTACTTTCTAAAGACAATCAGATGTTTGAGTTCCTGTATAAAGTATATGAATACCTGTAAGCGTATTATTTTACAGTCTTTAAAGTTGTGTTCGCAAGTTAGCAAATTTCCATTAGTTTTCATTATTTATGTGGTTGCTTTTATTTATTTATTCATATATTTACATTTACAAAAACAACATACAGACATATCTACAACTGTACCAACACCTCATCTCTATATTGATTGACAGTTCTTTTATGTGTATTTCACCCAAAAACACTGACCAGTAGACTCTACACTTGCAAAATGTCATTTAACTTAATGAAAAATGTAAAATAATTTATGTAAATTATGCAGATGGGAGGCGTACAGTGTTAACATTTGCTATATCATGTTTAGTGTCCAGTTTAAACTGCTATCCTACAAAGCTGTGCTATTTTGTTGTAGCTAATCAAAGCTGAACAAAAGTGCCATTATGCTAACGTCAGCTCCAGATGATGTAGATGCTGTGGGTCAAGCCGAAATCCATTAAATCAGTAAAATGTAAGCTGACACAACAGAGTTCCCTCTTGACTGATTTAAAAATCTATAATTAAAGAGGGGCCTCTGCAAGGTTAAAGTTCAGCTAAAACCATGCATCAAATAACCTCTGGTTAGCTTAATTAAAAAGACATTTATTACGTCATAGTGTGACTTTTGATGTATACACAAAATAAAAAATTACATTAATAAACCACTGCCATTTTTGATGTTATATATGACTGCCATTTGACTCTCATATAGTTTTCATCCATTTTCACCCATTTGGTTGATGATATTTTACACTTAGTTTTCAGGAAACTTGGTATCATTGTAGCATCACATGGAGGATGTGGAATAAGAGGGATTTTCTTGGTGGGTGTGGGCTACTGCTAGCGTTTCCTGAAGTGGGGTAGACACAAAGCACTTTTGGTCACTAAAAATTCTCTCAAAAAACAAAAACCCTCATTTGCACAATAGTAACATCTACTTTATAACATCAATGCAAAAAATAGCACTTCAATAACCAGTAACTTATGATATTGGCAGGTCAACAATGAATAGACAAGTCATTTAATAATGTTTTCAAATGGGCTGTGTAGCTTACAGAGTATTTATTTATCGTTTTATTGTTTGTCTAATGTGCTGAAGAGAACCCTATTAGCATACAACACTATTAATTAGTTTTTATGACCAAATTATGTAGAATGAAATATTTATGAACATCGCAGAATGGGCAACCACTTCCTGTCACCACTTGAATGAACCTGTTCTGATGACCTTTGGCCCCCTGTGTTTGGTGGCACACTCCAGAGCTTGGTGGTGGAGGTAGGGAGATGTCAAGGAGACCAAGACTCTGGAACAATTGAAGGTGACAGCTCATTCATCACTGCTGACTTATCCGTTCCAGTGAATAGCTCACATTTTCCTTCCTGCAGTATGCCATGCAGTGTTAATTACAGTGTGAAAGCAGTAAACAACGTGAATAATTTCCTCGCTTCAATTTTCTGCACACTTTTACATTTTTACCTTTTCTGAGATGAAGCAATATGACAGATGAGCTCCAGGACGTGTCCTCATTACTTTTAATATGTTCTGTCTTGTACTTTAATAGCCATGTTTTTTCCACTTTATGAACAGTTTACGACTTTAGCAACGCTGGCCTTTTATAATTCACACCAGGAGTGCATAACTGAAGTCCTGGAAGGCAAGTGTCTAGCACATTTTAATGATCTTCCTGCTCAAACACATCTGTTAATTGCCAGGTTTAGTGTGAGTGTTAATTACGAGAATTGCAAAGTTGGGCTGGACACTGGGCCTCTTTGACTTGAATTGTTCATCTTTGGTTTATAAACTACTGTTACAGATACTTCAGGAAGGATGTATTGTTTTCTTAATGGAGGAAAACATTTAAATAAATTTTAGATGATTTGATCAGACATCAAACAGAGTGTCCTTGTGTGTGTACCAGCAATTTGATCTCCCACAAGCTCCTGACTAAGTGCTTCTCCAATGGCAAATATAAAACTTAATGGCGGTATAAATAACAACATTAAAATCTGTCCCTTGCTGCTTCAATCAATTAAGGCTTATTGCAGGTCTTGGATGTTACAGACTGCGTTAATAAATGAGATTATTTAAATCTTGTAATATCATGCTGGCCCAGAATTTCTAGGGTAATGAGTGTTGGCCAGTAAAAGTCTGGAAGTTGACAGCAATTAACATTTCTCATTAAACAGTGAACATTTCTAAGATACTTTTGTGATTGTGCACTCACTGTTGAAAGGGCATTTTGGCCTGCAACCAACATTTTGAATGATTGCACCCCTTAGTTTCATAGGCTTAGCTGGTTTTGTGTTTTTGCCGGTCATTGTGTTCTTTAATCCAACTTGCGTATACATTACCCAACCCTTACGCTAAACAGATGCTAACTGCTAGTCCAAAATTCATTCACAATTGTTCATTGAAAAACAAAAATAAGTAATAATGAAACCTTAACCCACAGCAGTAGTTGGTCAAAATAGACTTCTAGGTTCTAGTTTTTGAACCAGGAATGCTTCTTTAAAGACGACTGTGGTGGCTTTATAACTAGCACGCTAACAACAGATCAGCGATGATGGCCCAGGAAAAGACTTACACTGATCAGCTTTATGACGGTCTCAACAGAAGATCAAAGAAGAGGGCAGATGCTACCTGTTAGTTCACCTCACAGATGGGTCATGACATATCAAGAAGACCCTTAGAACTATGACAAGGGTGTGTGCATATAATCATCAGTTGCACTTGAACCACCCAAGTCCAAAATCCCACACACCTGGGTTTGAATGGGAATTTTCATGTCTATGTTCTGCCAGTAGCTGTTACTGCACAAGCTTTGCTATCAAATCTCAAATTCATTCATTAAACTGTAATTGTTGTAATTATTGCAGCTGGAATTAAATTGAAATTTTGTAATTAAATGTGTATAATTAATTATTATATGTTGTGTTTTCCAAAGATGAAATAAACACATTCCAGATCTGCAGGGATACCACTTCCTTTATGCTCTGGTGCTGCTTCCATTGCACTCCTCAGTGTGGCCTTTTATCCCTGCTCACTCAGCTTGCACTCTTGCCAAAATGCCATTACTGAGTGTTGCGTGTATGATGATGATACTATTCATGTTTATTTTTTGCTGCTTGCCACCACAAACATATAGGTGCATCTAAAATTTTTGAATAATGTGAAAAATTTCCTGCTGGAAATCAGCATCTCCATAAAGCTAGTCAGCAGAAGAAATATGAAGTGCTTTAAGATTTCCTGGTAGATGCTACATTGACTGTGGACTTTAGAAAACAAGTGACCAACATCAGCAGATGACATGGCCCCTAGATCATCACTGACTGTGGAAACTTCACATTGGACTTTAAGCAACATGGATTCTGTGCCTCTACACTCTTCCTCCAGACTCTGGGACCTTGATTTCCAAATGATATGCAAAATTTACATTCATCTGAAAAGGTTTGCATATTTCATAATATTCAAATTTTCTGAGAAAGTGAATTTGGAATTTTATTATCTGAAATTCCAAGAAATAAAAGCTTGACATATTTCACTCTATGTATAATTAATCTATATAATATATGGATTTCAGAAAATATAAAAAAAAAACAGAAATATTGAACTTTTCCTGATATTAAAATTTTATATATGTACCTGTATATAAAATACTTTAATTTCCCATTAATAGTGGTGGGTTTCAGGGGGTGGTTGGTGGTGAATATTGTCCAAAGGACATATATGAGGTGAAGAAGTGGGGCTTGTAATCAACATTCCAATTCTTCCTAAAGATTTTTAGCTGGGTTGAGGTCAGGGCTCTCCTCATCAAATTCATCATGTCTTTAAGCACATTGCTTTGTTCACAGGGGCAATCAAGCTGAAGCAAGAACAGATCTTCCCCAAACTGCTACAAATTTGCAAGTATGTAATTATATAAATGCTTTGGGACCCTGTAGCATTAGCATTACTTGTTGGCATTATACATTCTAGTGGGTGGCTCTTTCTTGGTATCCACTAAACCCCGATTCATCCATCAGGCTGTGAAATAGTGAAGAGTGGTTCAACACTCCAGAGAACACGATTCCACTGCTCCAGTGGTGGCCTGCATGTACATCAATCCAGCAGATGCTTAGCATTAGATATAGTGATCTTAAATCTCGCGTGCAGCTGCTCAGCCATGGAAACCAATTTCCTGAAAGTCCCAAAAGACAGTTCTTGTGCTGATGTTAAGCTCCTGTACAACTGGCTTCAAAAATGAAAAGATAAATTTGTCACTCATGCATTACATAATTCACCTGCTAGCAATCTGCCATCATATTTTAATATAATGGAAGGAAAAAGAAGTGTCCAGACTCCTATAAACTATATCACTTACATGGAATCTGTCTGAGAACTAGCTACTCTTGCAGTGCAGACATAGGAACATGTACAGAATTTAATGAAAAGAAAACATAAATAAGGCAAGAAGGGAATATATTTATTGATGAAACAGATTGCATTGGATAAAAGAACATTTTTCTCCCCTGAGAAAATTTACACAAGCCATTATTGCAGCAGTGTCACTTGTATTATAGTGTAACATCACATTAACAATATGAACAAATGCTGTTTTCCTGAAACCCTATTACTGTGAGTTGGTAAACACAGCCTCAGGGCAGGGGCTGTGATCTCTGCAATGTCTTTGAGTGTGTGTGTGTGTGTGTGTGTGTGTGTGTTGTTGTGACTGGCTCTCCTTGTTCATTAACAGTGTTTTGCCCTGTTTGGCTGGTGTCTAATGTGCTCATGATGCACTCACTCTTTTATGTGTCCATCCTCCTGCTAGGGCTCCAGCCCCCAGCCCATTAAAACATGGCCCTGACACGCGGGCAATTAACTCCCATCATCCGGCAAACAAACAGGTCCAAGCAGTGGAGGAGCTTATACTGCTGCCTTGATGCTGGTGTTGAGCCGAGCCGCGCAGAGCAGATGTCGTCTCCAGTCATTAAAATCCTGAAGCCAGCTTTAATAAAGTAAGATTTTCAAACATGTAAAGGATCAAACACTGTTGCACATCTATTAGAGAGGGCTAATATTGCTTCCCGTTTCAGTGGGCTTTGCACTTTGTAATTTTATGTCAAAATATGAACTCACTTTATCTAAAGAGGGTTTTCATTCCTTCATTTAGTACATCGCACATCCCCACTTACATGAAAACTTCATGACTTTTCTTGATAAATGATGAATAGGCCAATATTGTACAAAATACAGTCCACTGCTTTGTGCAAAGGATCTGGAGTATTTCCTGTAAAACTGCAGCATTGAAGGTAACATGAATTTTAATGTCTGTTACAGTTTAGTGTATATAATATAGTTAGTATTTTAAAAAAACATACAAAATGTCTTTAATATTCTTCATTTTTCAGCCCATATGTATTTTTGTTATTATTATTTGTATTAAGTTCTAATAATCATAGTTTGTTGGACACTAACCAATAGAAAACTGAACAGAATGTTACTAGAATAAACACTGTGTACAATTTTTTATACTATAAAGTCACAATTTTGGAGATGTACTTGTTCAAATCCTTTTTAAAGAGCAGAAACAGACTATTTTGAGGCAGTATAGATGACACAGAGGATCACTGCTGATGAAGTATTAGATTACCCTGTGTAACGAATCAGCTTGTTATCTATTTGTCTACTATACACTCTATGTAGTGATGCACACGTTTTGAAGGTTATGGCTTCATTATATTAATACTGTATATAACAGACATGCTCTCTTTCTCACCAGCACTAAAACATATCACAGGCAACTGATATGTGGATGCTAAAGAATTATATGAATAATTCATCTGAACATCTGGACTCATTTCCACACACAGAATCATTAGTTGCAGCTGAAACAGAGCTTGGTGTGCTCAACTTTCTCCTTCCTTTCATCATTTTCTTCTGTTCCTCCTCTCATACAATTAACACAGAGACAGAGGCTACACTTTTCTGAACAAGTCATAGGTATGAACAGTACTATAATCAAAACTGAAGTTGTGTTTAATTACATGAAGTTTCATTATTTAGAGTTCAGTTCTGTATGTGCTGAAAATCACTGTGCTTATAATTGTGTACATTTAAAATGTTAACCCCCTGCTTTTTGTCTGTTCCTACTTATCAAACCTCAGAAACCTTGTAATATTTGTTGTGTATCACAAAAGGTTTAGTGATAACCGAACGGTGTAACTCGGAACACGTGCATGTAATGATGCTGCGGGGGCTTTATTAACAGCCGGCAAAGAATGAGTAGCACGCATATAGCTAACACCAGTCTCTCTCGTAGCAGCACTGTGTTACCATAAAGCATTTAGTAGACATTCAACTGCCTTCTACTACCTTAAATGACTAGATCTTTAAAATTCCTGATCTTTATTCCTGTGGCAAATGTTAAGATGCTGCTGAGGCTTTATGAACTCACTGTAAAAAAAAAAATGTACATGCAGCGAACATGATAAAATGAAAGTTGTGAAAATACAGTTCTGAATATGATGGTGTTAAAGTATGTCCAGAAATTGAACAAGGATATAAGGGATAGGACAATATTACGACCCTGGGTTTATTTTAACCAGGCATCCTGCTTTGATTACCATGGCCTTGGTGCAGCATTGATCATTGACTGCTGTTATAGTAAAGCTGGTCAGTTTAGTTGCACCCTGCTGTGAATTGCAGGTCACACATACTAATGGTGTGTCTAGGCAGACTGTATGGAAATCCTGAAGTCTTTCATTAACTCACTTTGAATGTGACAGCAGGTTAACTTATTAAGGTATTTCTGATAATAACAACATAAGAAACTGTGTTTTCCCATGAAAATAGGATAGTTTTCTTGAGATCTATTCATTTACTGAATATAAATAAGGTAATTAATGAATTAATAAATATTTAAAACCAAAACAAATGTTCCATTTAGTACTGTCATTGTTATCTCAATGTATTTTAATATCACAGAAATTCCTATCACAAAACGTTCTGTGTGTGTATGTGTGTGTGTGTATGAATTATTTTTGTGCTCTGTCGTGTGTGTGTACTTCTGTGCTTTCAGTTCCTAAGCACAATGTCATACAGCCCTGACTCTGATCTCACAGCACGTCTACTGACCCTCCTCACACTTCACACTGCACATCATCCATGCAGCTTTGATTCAGTACAATCTAACTGAACAAATGCTCTGCTGGGGTATGAACACATTTCTCTGGGCCATTTAGCAGTTGATGACTGTGGCCTATCATCTATTTCAGCAGCTCTGCAGTGGGCTTAATGTGAGGGGCTGTACTGGCAGCACTGGCCCAGTGTTTGCTTTTATGACACTTTCATAGCATTTCAGCTTTCAGTGAAACAAACTTTGAGTTTGTGTGAAAAGCTGTCAGATTTACATTTACAGGCATAAACTACAGGAATAGGGAAAAAACCCTCACATGTGATTTGTCAAGCAAAACAAGCTTGTGTATCAGGAAAGTGTAAGATCCCAAATTATATTATTATTATTATTATTATTATTATTATTATTATTATTATTATTATTATTAATTATTATTATTACTATTATTATTATTATTATTATTACTATTATTATTATTATTATTATTAAACATGAAATCAATAAGTAAGTAAAATACATTACTCCATGGCATTTTAAGGTCAAGACATTGAACCCAAATCACCACAAACACAATAACAGTTTGATTGTGACATTAAAGGAGTACTCCACTATTGTTTCAGAATACTCTCCATCTGCTGAATTATCACATGCAACAATTTTGAGGCATTTGTTCAAACAGGAAGTAGAATGTTTTAGGTCAAAAACACTGCAATATTCCAATAAATAAATATAAAAGACTCTATTTCTTACTTTTGTTTAGAAACCCAGTGCTTTATTGAAGATCTGAGGCTGTTTATCTATTGTCTTCTTTGTTTTTGCACACTGGGCAGTATGCAGTTTATGTTCCCTGCATAACTGTTTTTATGCAGAACACTCCAGGAGTTCAGTGTTGGAAAAGGATCATCTCAAATAGTTTTTTCTGTGTTGTTAATCAAAAAAATTGAATGGTGGTCCTTAGTGATGTACAGTAATAGAGTAAGCAGCTTTCAAAGCAACACCACACTTGTTCGTTAATAGCTGAACACTTTTAGAAAGTGCAGAAAAAAATTTCTGTCTGTATGGTAGCATGACCAGCTGACTGACAATTAAGCCACTACTGTTGCTTAACAGCCTTCAAAATACAGAGGATGAACCACAAAGAAACAGAAAGTGCAGTGCACGTCCCTTGTTTAAGTAGTGTGAACCCCCAAATTCACCCCTTGACCCCTTAGCGTCACAGCTGATTGCATTTCATATTAACTTTCTGATTTATAACAGTGAGATTACATTAAACACACTCACACACACACACACACACACACACACACACACACACACACACACACACACACACACACACACACACACA
>JBBIGC010141910.1:0-20390 GCA_037576955.1 Lepidarchus adonis | reverse complement strand
GAGAGAGAGGGGGAGAGAGAGAGAGAGAGAGAGAGAGAGAGAGAGAGAGAGAGAGAGAGAGAAATGGGAAAGAGAAGGGAGAGAAAAAGCTGACGGGCTAAAAAGAAAGACAGTGCAAAAGCAAAGAAAGGAATGAAGGTAGATAGGCAAAGTAAGAAATGAAAGATGGTAAGAAGGAGATATGAAAAGAAGGAGTAAATAGACAAAATGAGACTAAGAGAGAGAAAGACAGAGAGAAGATAAAGAGATGGGAAGAGAGGGAGAGGGAGAGAGGGAAAGGTGGTGAGTGGATGAGTCATCTGCTGCTTTGGCTCAGAGGATTAAAGTGCCTGGTAGCTGTCACTGTTTTGCAGGAGAAAGAGAGGCAGTGAGGGAAACAGACATGAGGAGAGTGAAGGAAGTGAGAGAAAGTCACCAGTGCAGGTTAACCCTTTGAGCTCTGTTATCAATCTTATAGCTGAATATTCACCCAGTGCTGGGAGACTGAAGCACATGGACGTAACCACGGGAAGAAATCGTTCGTGTATCAGGGGGCAGCTGTGGCAAGATATTTTTGTAAAACTGAATAAAAGTCTAAATGATAGTGATATCATATTAATCATTTGTGGTCAGCGACACATTTGTGTGGGTTTCCTCCGGATTCTCCGTTTCCCACCCACTGTCCAATGGCTTGTTCTTGTGAATGGTTGTCTGTCTATGTGTTGGTTGGTTGGTTTGCTACAGTTTTCCTGTGACGCGAATAAGATAAACATTGTACAAATAATAATTTTATCCAGAATAATTTGTAATGTGACTAGAACAGCGTTTATAGCAAGCACATGTAAAAACAATACTCTGGTAAAGCAAACACAGCTAAATACAACTAAAGCATCAACCACACTACCACCCCCCCTTCCACTCCCCCACTCCCCTACTCCCTGAAATTCTGCCACCCTACCTACCATCTGCCAAATCCAGGCCATATTGCTGAGTGGCAGTTGTCCTCAAATCATCTCTTCATATTATGTAATCAAGACTGATTCAAAAGAAGGTCATCGCCTGGAAGTTACACCACAGGTCCTGGTCTTGTGTACTAGCAGGTTTTTAACGTTAACCAGAGGTTGAGTGGAACAGGACTACAGCTACTGAGGGAAATGTTAAGCCATGAACAAGGCCCTGGGGTGTAAGGGGTTAAACGATGGATCATAATGGAAGTGGTGATGTGCAGCTGTGACTGAAACTCTTAAGGTCTATAAGGTCTGGATGCTCTGAGGGCTATGAGTCACTGCTCTGATGTCCACCCACATCCTCCAGCCATGGCTCAAAGGATGGTTACATAACAGAACCCCAATGTTTTATAATCTTTCTGTAAAGAGTTTATTTTTTAAATATGGTTCCCATAAATAACTGTTAGACTTTTTTCCAATGATGCAAATTGTGCTCATTTGTAAGAATTTTTTAGCATGTAAGTAAATGTAACACTGTATAGTTGGTTCGAGCGTTTATATCTTTAGTTATACTTTCATTTGTCTGTTTGCACTGTATTCATTGTTACTGAGTAACAAGCCTGGGCTTGTATTGAGCCCTGGGTTAACTGTATTGTGTAAAGAAAAAAATCTTCTTATGACATCCATTTGTCTATCCTAAAATAAACCTGACCCATACCTGCACCTTTGAAATCCACATGACCTGGCCAGACTGATCCAAACCCAAAACTGCAGTAATAGAGATAGATTATCTCAAACACAAGCTTTAGTTACCGGAGCAGAGGGACTGAAAATGTCCTGTGGTATTTTATTCATCTGTAATAAAAACAGAAGGTGCGTTGTAATCCACAGGTGGGTTCAGATAAGCTTAAGCTTGATTCTGCTGATTGCTGTTATAGAATATTTTGGCCATTGAATGTTACAGGCTTGCTCTAAGAGTATTAAAACCCCATACCAACTCTAAACAGTCTATTGCCAGTGTTTATTATGATTTGTGTTGAACTGCTGATTGTACCTGACAAAGTGAGACAGGGTGAGAAACAACGCACAAGAGTGCATGACATCTGCCGGTTTAAAAATATCACTTATTAGAGGTGATATTTTGTCAGGACTTATTGGTTGTCCCAACTGATTTTGAAAGTTATTGTGTTCTGTTTGATTCTAACTTGTCGAAATGAGACATTTCCAAAGAAATGAAATACTAAAATAAAATTATGATTTGTGAACGCTGGTCTGAGGAACAGTCTGACCTGAGAGCATTGCTTTAAAAGATGTGTTGCTGGAGAAAAGGCTAACACATTGAAAGAAGAAAAAGTATATATATATCATTCCCATGACAAAATAATGGAAGACAAATCACGTTTTGGCTTATAACTGAATTCTTTGACTGCTGCAATTTGTCATCCATTTTCACAACCATTTTCTGTTTTTCTCTGCAGGATGGATGATATTCAGCTGTGTAAAGACATCATGGCACTCAAGCAGGAGCTGCGTAAAATCGTGGCAGTTCCAGGTACATGTTCTACCACACATCTACTACACAGGGACAACAGAGTCTTTTTCTTTTTTCTGGGCCCATGATACTCGACAGGCCAAGGAGGCCCATGTCATCATGAAGCACATTGCTTCTTCATACTGACACTTAGCTTTACAGCAGCCAGACGTTCGATTGTAATGTCAGACCTAGGGAGCACAGAAGCATGACTGAGAAATAAATACACCCCCACCCCCTACACACACACACACACACACACACACACACACACACACTTCTTGATTAATCAAGAATCGAGATTGTGTTTAAGAGGATCATTTTAAACCTATTGTATGAAAGTGAACACACAACATTCTAATCTTGACACAGGTTAATGGAAATTATGCAGCAGTGGTGAAAAAACATTCACTGCCTCGTTTTTCTTCCACTCAGTAGTTGTGATTAAACGTGGCAGTTTCCAACACAGCTAAACTTAATTCATATTAGGGAGGAAAATGAGATGAACACAGTTCATTTACAACCGTGTTCTCAAATCTGCTTCTCTGGCTGTATAAGGGTGTGCATGCAACATCACTATGAGTGAGTCACAGTGGTTACACCCACTGAGTGGCAGATAGACTTTCTTTTACTGAGTGGCAGGATTGGTGTTCAGCGTAAATGCCCAGAAAACCCACAAACCATGACAAAATGGGAATGAGCTGTTCAACTATCTGTACAAACAGATTTAACAGATACAATGGGGGTGTTCTTTTTACAGACTGCCTCGAGCTAAAGAAAAGAGAAGCAGCGGTTCACAGAGACTCCTGCCTTTAGTAGGTTAAGGGGCTGGGAAACTGGGAGTAAAACTTAGCTGCTGAAATTAAAGGCAATTGGGCTTGACCGTGAACATTACAACTTAGCAAATAACCGGTAGAATATGGACATTGATGTGAGGGCAGAAATTCTGACATTTATTGTTTGTAGAATTTCAGGCTTTCCTTTGTGTATTCCATCAGTGTCTTTCTCACATTATTTCATTATTTTCTGTGCTTGTGAAGAAAAGCATTTGTAGAAAAGCAACTATCAAACTGTCCAGTCTCTCTAAGAATGATTCTGAATGAATCTTCATTTTTAGACTGTATACACCCTATAATTAATGGTCTTCTCTTCCTTCAGCAGTCTGGTCAGCAAATCCTGAGGGCCCAGCATGGATATGTCAGTTGCATTATGCAGACTACATCATGCTAATTGGTGGTTTAGCTTCCATTCTTTGTTAGAACAGAATAGTGTATTTGGTTGAACTGCTGCTTTAAGTGAAGTCCAGCCTTTTATCAGGCGTTGTGACATTTATCTGTGATGTGTGTGTGTGTGTGTGTCATGTCAGTGTATGCTTGAGGTAGGGGGAAGGGATTGAAGAAACAATACAAGAAAGAACAACATTAGTGTGTGTGTGTGTGTGTGTGTGCGCGCGTGTGTGTGTGTGTATGTCCATGGTTCATGTCTCAAAGAAGCTTTCAGGATCAAATTCTCTTAGTGAGAGAAAAAGCTGACCTGGCACCTCCTGCCCGCTATACTATCTTTCTCCACTTTGTCATATCAGTGTATGTGTGTGTATGAGGAATTAAACATGGGCTCGGTTCTCTGAAATGGTCTGGATATGTGGACACATTTATAGCACAGTTTGATTTCTCACCTTGAGTGAAACCTTGTGACACAAGCAGTGATTCAGCCTTGAATGTTTATTGATTCATTTATGAGATTGGTTCAGATCCTCATAACTAGGCTCCTCCTCAATTCAGGGTCAAATTGCAAAATTTCATGGACATATACACTTTAATTATTATCAACAAAAAAGCTACATTTCATAGCATAAATACCCATGTAATTCTACCGTGTTAGTCAACTTTTTCATATTTGTTCCCCAAAATTTTATGTCCAATTCTACCTGAAACCCACCTTGAGAAGATGAAGGCAAGCGCATGCTTCTTTCTAGTCAAATGAAACACTACCATGTCTTTTCAACCTGAAGGACAATGCAACCCATATTAACTGGCTGGTAAGGAGGAAGGGCAATGGCCGCTCTAGATAGAATGAGGCCAATTTTGGACCAATTCAAAAACCATCACTGGGTATTGATGACAGGGCCAATGGCAGCCTGCTTTTACAGCTGAACTGTAAACATTGTGGATAAGCATCAGAAGATCTTGGTTAAATATGGGTGGTAACAGACTTATAGGGAGGGAACTGAGTGAAATTTCTAAAGCAGTACAATGCTGGGTGAAGGTGGCACTCAAAGCAGGGGCCACTGGTGCATTTGTCAATATTGTCAGACAGACAACAAGCCTGGATGTTTGTTGTCCAATGTGGATGCAATGCAAGTACTGAAGGGTTCTACCAGTTAAATCAAATTAAGCATGTAGAGAAAACACATTACACACAGTAAAACATTGCATATTTCAAGGAATTGTTCAGTTAGCTAACATTAACATTTTGCTCACTCACTTGGGTTGTGTTTCCATAAATTAAAAATACTGAATATTAGAATATGGTGTATTTCCTTTATCAGTGCTTTCCTTAAAATATTTGTTAAAGGTCCTGAGCATTTCTTCTTCTGCTAAAATAGTATTGCAAAGGGCAGTATTGGGGTGAAGACTAACAAACTATAAATTGTGCCACCCTGACTCTTTTTTAGGGGGAACAGTGCGGTTTATCTGCTGCAATAATATGCAATGCAATTAATTTGAAAAAAACTCTAAACACATATTTACATGCATGGTTTAATCTCTTTGTTTCTTTACTCTCTCTTTTCATCTGTCCTTCTGCACCCACAGAAAAGGAAAAGAATAAGAAGCACAGACAGAAGGAAGAAGAGCTGATTCAGAAGATCCATAAACTGGTGGAAAAGAGGGATTTCCTAGTAGATGACGCTGAGGTGGAGAGACTGAGGTGTGTGTGTGTGAGAGAGAGAGAGAGAGAGTGAGAGAGAGGGAAAGAAAGAGAGAGATAACGAAATTAATGGGTAGACTGGAGGTGGTGATTTGCACCTGTTATTAACCTCTGTCATCCAGCCACCTGCTCCACCCACACAATGTGCTCTACTGATAATAAGCACCTTGCACTTGTGCATACCCACACACACACACACACACTAAAATCTTTCGTGTCAGCTGAGGTAGCCTTTTTTTTTTACACAGAATGCACATCTTGTTCTTTTCTACTGAATATCTTCACTACTCAAATATGTAAGAAAACATTTTATCTGACTTTAATAAGGAATTAAACAACAAAATAAATTATTATTACTACTACCACTACCACTTTCGGTGTTTATTCTTTCTTTTAAGGAGAAATTCATTTTAATATATGTAATGAATATATAGATCTAGATTTCTGATGAGGGAATACATGAGGGTGTTAGCTCTGGTGATGTGATATTGCACATTTTGCTGTGTGCTTTGGTAAAAAGAAAAATGCAGACTACGGTCACTCTTCCTAGGAATAAACCTAGGAATAAATAGGTAAATGAGGCTTACTGCTTTAATCATTGATGTTTTCTCAACAAAACAATTCAGTCTGGTGTGTGGATGCATATGAGGTATATTATTTAAGCTTAATTAATTTTTATCATGTATTAATGCCTTTATTTGTGGCTTGTTTTTCAGTGTCATCTCCCTCTACATCACAATTCAGCAACTCCGTTTTTATTATAATTAGCAATATTATCAAATTTTATTGAATATTCATTGTATTTTTCTCTGAAAGCCCTCCCCCGGACCTTTGTCAGATAAAGCAGCGTTCACTGAAGCTTGAAGAAAATGAAACGAGAGAAACAGTTCTTCGATCTCTGTGAGACTTGTGAAGCTCATTAGTGTTTGAGAGAGTGTTCAACACCTCCATGACCCCGCAGCAGCTCTCACGCTGAGTTTATGACTCATTCCACCATTCTTCTTCACTATTTCTCCCCCTCTATCTCTCTCTGCCCCTTCTGGTTTTTTCACCTAACCCTGAGTGTCTTTCTGTGTTGCTCCATCTATTCCCTGACTTTTTTCACTCATTTGTCTCCCAATCTGTTTTCTGCAGGGAGCAGGAGGAGGATAAGGAGATGGCAGAGTTCCTCAGACTAAAGCTGATGCCCCTGGAAAAACTTGCCAGAGTTGCGCAAAGTGAGTATTGTCTTTTCATTAAATCAGCATATTTACAGAACGTACCTCAAATGTAGTCAAGCAACCAGAATGTGTTTGCTTTTTCAGTTTTGTACTTGATCTACAAGAGTAATGAAACAATCAAAACTTTGGTTAGCCCAGATCAACTCCATACCCAAACATTTTTAAGTAATCTAAAAATGGATTTGTTTTTGTGATTTTTAACACAGTATGAAATACTGTCATCTATAAACATGGACAAGAGTTCATTGCACAGCTAGGAGCTGTATTTCCTGACATATATTTGTATCTGATTTTGATGGGAAATACATAAAGCCAAGCCTGAAATCACATTTTTCTGTCCACTTTTCAGTGTCCATGGTCCACTGGTTCGGTTCTCAGTTTTTCCAGTTGTTTCTGCAAATTTGCTTTTTTTCTCCTTAGTTTATGGTGCTCTTTTAAAAATGCTCCCATTTCTTTGTTGAATCTGTTTGTACAGTTAATCATATAGCAGCACTTTCCCATTTTAAGTGTGCTTTTGTGTATTAGTGTGTTTCAGAACTGAATGCTAACAATGCCACTCAGTGGGTCTAATTTAAGATTCATTTAATGTTTTTTTTCTCTTTTTTGCAATATTAAAATACATTCCTACTTGAAAGGCAAAAAAACACGATTAGCCTTTTATCCCCAGTCACAGTAAAACCTGCACTCTCTAGTGTTTTTAGTTCATTTTTACATAATTGAAAGAATGGATGTGACCAGGTTCCTCGTAAGCTGGCTCTCATAATTAAAGGCCATACGATGTCCATTTGACCTACATTAGCACCAGTGCAAATAGTGAAGAAGCTTTGTTCACCAATGTAACCTAAATGTAGCAAAGTTACATTTTGTGAAAATGGCAAATTGAGTGATTTTTAACTAAACCACATAGGCCACTTGAGGAGTAGCTATGAGAAGATATAGCTAACTTTGACTTCTTGTACATTTAAACATGTTGTTCTCAGGGACAGGATAGACATGTCCTTAATTTCACTCTGTTACATAAACTACACTGAGTTCAAAGAATATTCATTGAGGCCAGTACTGTTTGGCAATCATTACAGTTTGAAATGAGTCAGTGGGTGGCCTTCAATTCAAAGGGCAAAGTGGCATTTGAAGTGGGCCACAATAGTGCTGGGCCTTTCTCATCTATACTTGAGTATTTAATCACACAGAGTCAAGTGGTTTCCACAGACTGTTGGGTTAAGGGGACATTATATACTAGGTCTGTATAGCACTTTATGCGATAAAATATGCAAGTAATAGAATCCATAGGTCTTCAAGATATGGGATGTCTTTGCAAGCCGTGTTGTAGATAAAGGGAAACGCTTAACGCCTTACTCAAAACACTATCTGACCAATCAGATTTTCTCCTTAAAAGTAGTTAATCAACCAAGGCATGCTTGGAGTCAGAAATTCAGTTTTGCACTGAAACTCGAAAAAGCGAGTTTGAGCTTGAAGATGTCTTTTACTGCTGTTTCTATCTATGTTCCATTCACTGATGAGCCATAACATTAAAACAACCTGCCTAATATTGTTTTTCAACCATAAAAGCTCTGATTTCTTGAGGCATTGACTCCACAGAAGTGTAGTATCTGGAACCAAGACTTTAGCAGCAGAGGTGTGAGGTGGGGCATTGATCAGTCCAGTACATCCCCCAGAAGCCCAATTGTAATCTAGGGAATTTGGAGGCCAAGTCAACACCTCTTTGTGGTGTTCTTCAGACCATTCCAGAACAATGGCTTATTATCCGTCCAGAAGAAACTACTAGCATTAGGGAATACTGCCATTAAGAGGTTTTCTTGGTCTGTAGCAATGTTTAAGAGGGTGGAACGTGTCATAGTAACTCCCACATCAATAGCAGGACCCAAGATTACCCAGCAGAGCATTAACCAGAGCATTATACCGCCTTGCCTTCCTCCCATAGTGCATTGTGGTGCCATCGCTTTTCCAGGCAAGCCACACACGAGTGCCCACATGATTCTCAAGACCGGACACATTCTTCCATTGCTTAATTCCGATGCTCACGTTGTCTATTGGAATCAGCTTGACCACTCAGACTGATCTGCAGTTACGCAGCCCCATATAGAGAAATCTGTGAAGAACTTTATTATCATATCATAATTATCATAGCATTCTCTCTTCTGAACCAGATCAACTAGCCTTTACTCTTCACATGCATCACTGAGCTTTGGACCACACTAAAGCCTGCTATTATGTCCAGCCATCAGAGTTTGACCCTCGGACTTTGCATTTTTCCAGCTTCTAACACATTGACTTCAAGAACTGACTAATCACTAGTTGCCTCATTTATCGCTTCCGTTGCTTGGAGCTTCTGTAACCAGATCATTGTTATTCACTTCACCCGGAAGTGGTTTTAATGTTATTAATTATCTGAATATATTTGCCCATATTACATCGCACAGTCTACGAAACTGCTTGCAACTTTCGCAAGTTCACTTGAAATTATGTAACAGCTTCACACAGTATGAGGCAAGTGTGTGATGATTTTTAAGATTCGGTTGTTAGCTACATTACGTTTGCTCCACTGCAAACAAAGAAAAAACACTAAACTTGGTTTCTTGGCTGACTGACTACATTTGGGCCACAATTATGTAAATTTGATTCTTCTGTCCAGTACAAGCCCATGTTTTGCCAAATTTAGAACAAAATGTCTTATAGCTGACAAAAAAAAGGAATTAGAAAGCTCTGAAACAGGACGGCCAGTCTGAATAGAGATGGTTCACACTCTCTGCATTGTTAACTCTCACTGGATACTATAGATAAGACTATTTTAGGTGTGTGACAGACACTGAATCTTTTCCAGCTGGTATTAACATTCACCTTTGAGATTAATCTCCTTCCCCCTTTATTTCAGATCCTCCAAAAGTGAAACAGCAGACCCCAGAGCCTCCACCGAACAAGCCCTCCATTACCAAGACTAGCGTAGCCATTATCAAGGACTGCTGTGGAGCCACGCAGTGTGCCATCATGTAATCTCATCCCTTTTTCACTCAAAGCTACAGTCAGTACGTTTCAGGAGAAGATTTTCTTATTTGGGGATAATCAGGTTGCTGTAAACATGACCTTTTTTCTTCGCATAGCAGATTGGGTGCCATGTTTTAAGTTGCCTAACACATTTAAAAAGTGCCATTATTCATCAACAATGATTTTCTCTTCATAATTGGCCAATGTGTATTGCTTTATGTCAACTTTGAGGAACGTCAACATGTAATTCAGCTCTGAAAAATCTACTAATTGTGTCTTAAGACAATGTGGCCAAGTCATGGACATTAAAGTTATGAAGAAAACTGTGAAGGTATGGAAGAAAACTAGACAGCAGAGTGTTTGGCTGATAGGCTTTTATACTTTGCAAAGGCATCATTTTTAATGAGTGCTAAAAGTGAACAAGCAGGTTATTCCAGTGTCAGAAAGGAATTAGAGAATGGCGCAAAAATAACTGCAAAAGTTGTAAGTGTGCCCAGACATTTTACATGTAAAGATAGAAAATGCTATTAATAAATAATACAATTGATATGCTCCACGTTAGGTTATCTGTACAGAGAAGGTACATACTGTACGTAACATAAGGCTGATAGATGGCTCGATGTAATATTTTTAAAAAGTCACCAGATGGTTCAGTGAATGATGTAATGAGACAATGTGTGCTTTTAGATAAAAAGGTTTAGACTCATATCTGAATGAAAATAAAATGCTCTAAACACATTTAAAAAAGCTCCTGTAAAATCACAACCAGGGAGCAAAATTCCCCCTTGATAAAAATGTCATCTGAGTTTTCCATTACTATCAGCTATTGAAATCATCAGCATGCACTAATTAGCAAACATAAGACTTACCCCCCAAGTGCTGGAGTTGACCAGGACACAGACATCCCACCCTACACTAATTTCAGGGAGCAGCAACACCACCCCAATCAGCCCACAAGGGTGTATGATTACAGGATATTTGGTGATAATTATTTGACCACATATGGAATAATACATATTATATTACTCACCTCATACAGTCATTTTTTTCTATTACAACGTTATGCAAGTTTACAAGGAGTTTGTATTCTTCATGTAGGATAAGTAGGAAGAGTGTAGCAGTTAGTTTAAATAATGTTAGCTATTTGTATTGACAGCTGTGGCCAATACAAAAAGAGCTGTCAAAGCCCCACCCACAGAAAAACTGTCTACTCAGCAAAAACAGAGACCAGTCAGGATGTTCTCGGGTTCTCAATCAGTCAATATGCCATAGACTGCTGGAACACAGAGGAGAAGACATTCTGTTTGGCCTGGTCTCATACCATTCTGTCCATTAACCTGCCCAGATCTTTCACACAGACAGTGCTGGTTCACACCCAGCACCTGTAGATACCAAATATATAGACTAGGGCCAGTTTTCTGACACACCTGGAGATCAGCTAAAAATGCCATAGTGAAGCACTGAAAATCAGCCCAGTAGAGAAATCAATGTTTATCTGAGTGTTTGTTTAGAAGACCGGTACAAGCACAATGCATTGTGACAATAGCTTAAAGTAGCCCTTTTATACCATTTCACCTCACACAGTGGTTGCGCTGAAGTTAATAACGGGTATACACACACATTCGCATATATGCATTCCTTTTAACCCTTTAAGTGAAGATCTGGAGTTCGGTGGTGTTTTTATTTGCAGGCCTGTGCTCAGTTCTCACTTATCCAGGTGTTTTATTTTATTTGACTGTATTAAGTATTGCTTATGTCCAACAGCAGTTATTTCACATAGTATTACACAGTATAGCTGCCAGTATCCATCTGTCTTTGGTTAGAATGTTCACTG
The DNA here is from genome assembly GCA_037576955.1 of Lepidarchus adonis. Taxonomy (NCBI): domain Eukaryota; kingdom Metazoa; phylum Chordata; class Actinopteri; order Characiformes; family Lepidarchidae; genus Lepidarchus; species Lepidarchus adonis. The sequence continues at coordinate 8,948 of JBBIGC010141910.1, read as the reverse complement.
ATAGGGTGGGGGGTTAGGATCCTCCATTTTATAGGTCATGAAGGAACAGGGCATCCAGATATGAAGAGGAGTCAATCTAAAATGAGTTTTACTTTGATCGAGACAGGATTCTTCTGCAGAACATCATTCGAATCAGCTGGACGAGGCAGACCCGAAGCTATATTTATAATCATGCGTTTAAAGATTCAGAAATACTTTATAAAGATGAATTTTATTCAACTTTACTTTCAGAAAGGTTTCTTGTGTGAACTCCAGGTCTCATTGTGTTAGCTTTGGGTTTCTTTGCATTTCTTTGTTACTGTATGAACATGGAGGAGGAGTTCTCTCGGTTTCTCCATCTTTTCACAGATGCTGTGTAACATTGAACAACACAAAGTTCACAGTCCACTAAAAATGACTATCTGTAAATAAATGCAGGGTAGATATCCGTTTGCAAGCTAGTCCTTCTTTTCTGTTGTTGCTGTGTGGTTCTTGTCCAGTGTTTGTGAGGTTTTTTTTCATCTAGAATGATGTGACTACAAACTTTGGAAACACTCCTGAGGTTTGTACTCACACCAAAAAGGTCCTTCTGTAGAGTGCAGATAAATACACAAGTGTTCAACATTTTTCTGTAAATATGTGTTTCAATAAAAGCATCTTTCTGGATCTCCTTTGTGGCATATGAAACATTGAGGTAATCACAATTACATATCATTTTACAGTCAGACTGAGTAAACCTGATACCTGATCACAGGTTAAAACAGAAGAGTGCATTCCCTTAAAAAAAGCAATTACACACCTTAAGCAATTCTGGTATTATCACCATCTCTGGTGGTTGTTGTTATGCAGTTGATAAGTTGTTACTATTGTATTTCAGGCAGTTGCTATGGTGGCAATTTACTGAAGTATTTAAGATGGTTGCCATGGTGCTGCTAGGAAGCTAGTTTATACACTGATCAGACAGAACATTAACACCACCTGCTTGATATTGCTCTGACTGTGGTGCACTGCATTTCCTTACCATTTTCTATCAGACTCCACAGCAACATTTTGTGCCATGTGGGATCAGACAGGCTTTCCGTAACTCCCCATATGCATCAATGAGCCCTGTTGGTGATTCACCAGTTGTCCTTTCCTGGATCACTTTTGGTTCTGCAGATGCTCTGACTTCGTTGTCCAGCCATCACAAGAAGAGTCAACGTTGATCAGATACTCATTTTTCCAAACCTTTATGAACTGTCTGGTCACTTGCTGCCTAAAACATCCCACCGCTTAATAAGTGGCATTTGAGGAGATAGGTGGGGACTGCTAGGGTGTTCTTAGTTTATTACGAGACTAAACCTGACCCAATCCGTTCTGCCAAGACGTGGCACTAGGACCTAGTCGACTGACTTCGGCACTATGAAAAGCTGAACCTAAATGTGGTATATTATTTAATAATCATTCTTCTTTTTCCATTGAAAGTACTGCGACTACCCAAGTTACGAAATAAAACAGTGGTTGGTACCTAAGGTCTATCAAACCTACTGAACTTGTTCTAGAAGGACATAAAAGTGTCATCGGGTTAGCTTCGAGTTTCCTTCAGTTTTATTGTTTAAACTTTTAGAAGGAGTTCTCTCAGGTTTCTCCATCTTTTCACTACCCAAGTTACGAAATAAAATTGAGGTTGGAACATAAGGTCTATCAAACCAAGAAGCTTATATAAGAAAACTTCCTATTAGGGCAAGGATCTGACTGGTTGCTACATGTTCATCTAGTAAAGAAATCTGTATAGGTTTAACTTCAGGATCAGACCAAAAATTCCAATGATGGATTGGTGTTTTCTGAAATTGCATTATAAGGCAGTGGACAAAAATAAGAAAATTGAAAAAAAAGAATACAGAATACAACTCCCAACAAGCAAATATTAATGAAACCCAAAATACCAAACTGATGCTTGTGAAATTTAATAACAGAAATGATCGTCACTCCACAGCAGAATGAAACTGCTACAGTGATTTTATGATGGAGTGAAAAAGTTAAACAGAAGAAGGAATGACATGGTAAAGAACATGCAAATGAAGTTCATTAAGCAGGAGAACCTAAAAAAGGTGCACAACTGAGTGATTCAGGGAAACATTCTGCTGCTGATGGGGGACAGGGGACATTAACTTGTCAATGGCCTTGAGTCTCTGCATCATTACATCAACTTCCAAATGAATGTAGTAACTTGCTTTTAATTTCTAATTGAACAGTGGAAAAAAAAAAACTTAACAGTTCTGACTGATAAACGGAGACAGAACTACATTAAATCCAGCTTGTTCAATTTGACAAACACCAGTACTTTTGTTCAAATTGCCCTTACTGCACAGACACAGTACATAGAGACACCAGTGACTCATAATAATCAAATACGTAAACCAAAGAGCAACACTGATGTAAAGCCATGATGAAGCCAACTAGCAAATATAGACAATACTAAAGCGCATGGCATAAACAGATTTTGCACTTTTCCTCCCAACCGAACAATACCATATTAATCAAATCTATGCAAATGTGCATAGGCAAACATTTTTTCTCTCTTTAAAGACAGACTAACAAAAAAGGTCTTCCAAGTTAGCTGTAAGTGCTATCCAAGCAGGTTTAGATGTATATTTCTCCTCAAACAGGTAAATCAAAGTTTAGAAGCATACCTTCGGGTTCTTTAGGGCCAGTATGATTCTGCAATGTTCTTGCCTCTGTAAAATATTTATCAGGCCTTTGATAATTTCCTTAAAAAGCTCTAAAAAATTCCAACAGGATCCTTTAATCTCACTTGTATAACATCCTGGATCAAAGGAAATCACTGGGGGTATAATGAAGCCACCCTGTGGTGGCAGGTCAGTAAATTAGGAACATTCTGATCTGAAAAACATGATAATTAGACCACACTAAACCATTTTAAACCTAGCGGGTCCTTTCCAAACTAAAATACCTATAAATAAAAGAGCAGCAGCCACCTGAGTGTCCAGCATGTTTAAGGTTAACAGGCCAGAGCCCACCTTTCATTTTCAAAATGTAAATGTCATCACACATTCATGATAATAAAAAGAAATCCTTATGGAGTGATTTCGTCCACATTTTGCCTTTTCAGTCCTCTGCACCAATTTAGACCCCAATGACAGTTAACCAGACACTCAAATCCAGGTTCTATCCTGGGATAACCCAGATAACATCAATACCATGCAGGATAAGTCGCCAGTACAGAGTCTATTTCGAGAAAACGTTCAACAAAAGTGATCGCACGTGTAAATTAAAATGTACAAACCAACACCGTGAATGCTTGTGTGTAAGGGAGGGGACGCTCAATCATTTTTCATCTCCCATGGTGTCAAGGCCAATACAAGCCATTGTAAAAGCCTGACTCAGTCCATAGAAAATCAAAAGGGCCTCTGTGTGTCCCCCTGATACCATGATGTTCCTCCTTGAGCATCCTCCCCCCTTAACCCCAGCACCAAACCAATGCTAGTCTCATCTATAAACCACACATGCCCCATACCTGGTCAAGAATAAACAGTGACCAACCCACACACAAACTGATCAAGGTTAAAGAAAACAACCTTGACATATCCCAACAAACAGCTAAGGAGATAAAAGCTCTTTGTTAGCATGACCCAGTAGTGGAACTGCATGGAACAAACCAATTAAAACTACACAGCTTACTAAGCCAACCAGTTACATCCTTTTTAACATCGCATAGGAAATTATCTATGCACCATGTGCATATAAAATTTCATACAGAAACAGTCTACTAAAGCTACAACTGAAAAGGAGCATTTGCTTGGTCTTTAGCAGCAACAAAGGGTTTCAGCACCTCCATTTTAACTGCCATAACCAGCACCAAGAAAGAAGTTCCACATAAACCAACATGCCTTAGCTTTGGAAGGGCATGATTTGAACTTGCTGTAGAGCTCCAAAACACAACCTTGACATTATCCTGCATGCATGTTCTGTTTAGTCAGCCATAAAGAGGGTGAAAACCTGGATCAAACCCATATCCACTTACTGTCTGATAGCTGAGCCTGCCATTCAAGTGAAACCATTAAGATGTTTAAAAAAAAAAAAGCCAGTTCTATTCAGTTATGTCCAAACTCAGGCAATTCAAGACCCACACAATAAGGCATTTGAAATTAACCATAGAATAGTTAAGGTAAAAATCAGATCTTAAACTCTAAAGAATTCTAGAGTACAAATAACTACATATGCCCTACAAACACAAAAGGAGGCAAATTTTTGGTTGAATATTACTGAGCTCAGTGTGTGAAGTCAGCTAATTTTTATATACAACTAAATATTACAGGGCTGTAAAATTGTCTTCGAAGATATGTATGCTGCAAATTAGTTGTTTTCAATATTCAGAATACATTCTGAGCAGATAGAGGAAGGATAGAGAAAACTTCTAACTTCATTGTTGCAAATTCATTTGGCAAATCATGATTTCCAAAGCAACAGAACACAAGTAAACAATTTCATGCTGACCTGCTCTTTGATCGCAAAAGCCGATGCCTCAGTCACAGCTAACTTGGATTTTTTTTTCTTACTGACTCAATCATTCCTCCGAAGAACAAATGGAGGCTGTGATTTTGAGGAAGGAAAACAATACAGACTTTGGAGAAACAGGCAAAATCAGGATTGATGGGGGAAAAGGCAACAAATACCAAAGTAAAAGGTGAATGAGAGCATTGAACAGACTTGCAAAGAAGGAAAAGATGCAGCAGCAGAATGTGGGTGAGAAGCTTAGCAAACCTTTAACTTATTGCTACTCAGACATATTCCTGTAAGGCCATAGCAAGTTCATGGTTTCCCCTGCTCCACCAGACTCCTTTTGTTCATTAATTACTTTCAGCACTTCTGGGAGCAGTATCTGTATAGCTGACCAGGGCAAACCCATGATGAACAGTGACTTTCCTGGACCTGATGTGGGCAACAGTGCTTCAGACATAAGGGGATGGAGAGAAGGAGAAATTGGCAGCTAGCCTGACTTTGTTCCGTAATGGTCTCTTGCTGGGGCTGTCTGTGGCCTTGAGGTTTGGAACTTGTGGAGGTTTGGTCACGACAGAGGCTGCAATGACAGATGATTCAGCATCAACAGTCGCTGACCCGGTGTTGTTCTGAACACAGGTGGCAGAACCTTCAGCACCTAATGGAACAGTGATTTTGGTGGATGCATCAGACACCCCGTTATCTGCATCTGTAACTACATGGCTGTCAGTGGCATAGTTGCTGGTTGTCAGAGCTGCCCGTGGTTGACGGTCAAGGACCGGCTGATGCTGGGAGTGCGAGCGATCTTCAAAGTGAATGAGGTTTTTGTGCTGGACCAAGACAGGGTCTGGGTGGAGCTGAGGCGATGGTAGGCAGGATGGAACCGGCCCACACAGCAGGTCCACAGGAGACGCAGAGTTTAGACACAGTAACTCTGCATCTCCTGTGCGGCCACCTGAAAAGAAAGAGAAAAAAAAGGGATCATTAAACTACTCAACGAGGGGTGTAAACAAATCTGAGGATTTAGACTCAAATTCCTCAATAAGAGCTACATCTCTTATATATAAGTGAACATGTATGTTCACATACATGGAATAGAAGAAAAATATTTTTAAATGTAAACTAATCACAAGTACTGAAGCATGTCTTCCTCAAGCATATTTACATTTGCAAAGGACTTAGAATGTACATGTCTAGTCTCACAAACAGCATCTAGAAGTCTTTCAGGATTCAGTACATTTACAATACATGATTACCTGGACTGTGTGTGTCTGAATCTTGAGTGCTGGCAGGGCTCTGAGTTTCTTGGACCTCCTCAGGCTGGGGGCTCTCCGTGTTGGATGGGCTGCTACGAGCTGGAGGCACACATGCATATTATAATATCACTGCATCCCTAACCACATTAACTTCTGATCTTGAACTTTATTTGCTCACTACACTCATGTTCAACACAAAAGGTCATTGTGCCCAAGTGAAGCCCCCCCCACATATTTTACACAAAGACCTAGCAACTATCTAGCATTAGGAAAAGACGAATCAGACAGCAGAAACCACATATCTTTTGGTCTTATATAAAGCAAGATGGCACAACATTCAGTTGCAAAACTACCACAATTAGTCCCAAAACAATGGTAAAAAATAATAATAAATAAATAAAAATGTGATGCACCAGTTGTAAACATGCCCCTGTCCCAACATTAGTTGAATGTGTTGAGAAAATACCCCAACATTTGCAGGAAAAAAAAAGTTTGCATACTAGTAGAATACATAATGTGATCCCCACTTAGACCGGGTAAACACACCTAAATATAATCCAAGTACATGGCATTTCAAACAGTAAGTATAAAATTATTTTACCTTTCATATCATTCCGAAGAACTATGATCTTCTTGTGGCCATGGCCTTTGATCCACACTACCTGTTCAAAAAGAGATCAAGCAACACAACCATGAACCGACTTACTTGTATGATTGATTTCCACTGTACTAACTAGACATGAACATGCTTCACCAATCTGTAGTAAGCTTTCACAGCATCATCACAATGAAAACCCAAATAAAAACAGTCAATACAGCAAGAAATTAAATGCATGCCAAAAGACTTTCTGCACTTTCTTTTCTGGGGTTTTATTGAGAGGATTCTATAATAAAAGAAATGAGTTTTCAGGAATTAGTGTAGAACTGACCTGTGGTATGGCTGCCAACAGCTCATCAAGAGTGTTGTATCCATAATCACGAGGCTGAAACTCCCGTCCAGTGTACTTGCTAAAGGCGCCCCAAAACTCAGTCAAAAAAATCTGGTTATAGTGGTAGGTGTGCAGCAGGGCTCGAACGTTTCGTGCAAACTGGTACAGACGAGTTAGCCTTACTTGTTCTTCCGCCTTTCCATCACCACCCTCACCCTCAATTAACTGGTGGAGGACAGACAAAAAAAAAGATAAATTTTTTTAAAAAGCCAACCAGAGTCTTAGATTTTACATTGCTTTTGAAACAAAAATGAAGGTGACGAAACTAAACAAGTTAAATGCTTGATTAAAATGTTAAAGATTTAGATACTTCATAAATACATAGTTACGCACTTCCACTAGGAAAGGCAGGCTCTTCAGCAGCTCACTGAGTGACACAAAACCATATTCGCAGGGGTTGAGTGGTGTATCATAAATCAACTCATACTGCCTACGCAATGCCTCTACACCAAGCCAGTTATGTTCATCAGGCAGCGACATCATCACAGCCAGGAGTTGGGAAGTCAGCGCACGCAGAGACTTCCTGTTGATGAGCTGTACCTCTCTCTCATCAGCTCCATCAACAACCTGAGAAACAAGCAGAAACATGTCATACCTTAGAAACATATCCTTAAGTAAGCGTAGAATCACTTTTCCCACACTTCTATTTTATATACAAAGCTTATTTGTAAAGTACCACAGGGTTTTATTTGGAATAAAAAGCAATAAAAATGAAGATGGCAGCAATAATTGCACTGCTGTTCACCTTAACAACATGGCAGAGCTTAGAGAGCAGAGCAGGCAGCGTGTTAGCGTCATAGTCCTGCAGTCGGATGCCGTAGCCAAAGGTCTTGCTGTACTCAGCTAGCAGGTGACTGACAGGAAGGCTACACTCTCTCTGAGCACGCAAAAGCTTCACAAGCTGAGCTGCCAGAGCCTTCACCCGCTCGACCTCTGTCAAAGCAAGCATCTTTTCCTCACCACACTCCAAGACCTGTACAGGGAAGGAGCCAGACTGGGGTCAATAAGACCAGAGTGGCTGAGAAGTATATAACTGCCAAATGTTGATACAGTGGGGCAAAAAAGTATTTAGTCAGCAACCAATTGTGCAATTGTGCCCTTTCTCTCACTTTAAAAAATGAGTGAGGCCTGTTATTTTCAAAATGAGAAAAGAATTTAGAAGATCAGAGTGTCTGATTTTTTAAGAATTTATTTGCAAATTATGGTGGAAAATAAGTATTTGGTCACCTATAAACAAGCAAGATTTCTGGCTCTCACAGTCCTGTAACTTCTTTAAGAAGCTCTTCTATCCTCCACTCGTCACCTGTAATAATGGCACCTGTTTGAACTCGTTATCAGACTAAAAGACACCTGTTCACACCTTCAAACAGTCAGACTCCAACCTCCACAAGGCCTGACCAAGCCCAGAGAGCTGTCTAACGACACCAGGGATAAGGTTGTACACCTGCACAAGACTGGGATGAGCCAATCTACAATAGACAGCAGCTTTGTGAGAAGAGATCAACTGTTGGAACAATAATTAGAAAATGGAATCACTGACAATTACTATTAGTAACACACCATGTCATCATGGATTAAAAAGCCAGCACATGTCCAGGCCCATCTAAAGTTTGGCAGAGACCATCTGGATGATCCAAAGGAGGATTAGAAGAATGTCATGCGGTCAGATGAGACCAAAATGGAACTCTTTGGATGTAACTCAGCATTCGATCTCCAACACGGCAAGTGGCATTTATACCAAAGAACACCATACCTAATGTGAAGCATGGGGGTGGAAACATGCTTTGGGGCCGTTTTTCTGCAAAGGGACCAGGACGACTGAAAGAATGAATAGGGCCATGAGATTGAGTGAAAACCTCCTTCCATCAGATGAAATGTGACTGGGCCTTTCAGCATGGCAATGATCCCAAACACACCGCACAGGTAATGAAGGAGAGGCTTCGTAAGAAGCATTTCAAGGTCCTGGGGTGGCCTAGCCAGTCTCCAGAGCTCAACCCCATAGAAAATCTTTGGAGGGTGTTGTCCAGCGACAGCCCCAAAACATCACTGCTCTAGGGGAGATCTGCATGGAGGAATGGGCCAAAATACCAGCAACAGTATGTGAAAACCTTGGGAAGACTTACAGAAAACGTTTGACCGCTGTCAAGGGTATACAGGTCCTTCTCAAAAAATTAGCATATTGTGATAAAGTTCATTATTTTCTGCAATGTACTGATAAACATTA
>JBBIGC010141905.1:0-20391 GCA_037576955.1 Lepidarchus adonis | reverse complement strand
GAGAGAGAGAGAGAGAGAGAGAGAGAGAGAGAGAGAGAGAGAGAGAGAGAGAGAGAGAGAGAGAGAGAGAGGGAGGTGTAGCTGTACTTACTCGTGCTGTACAGATAAGAGAGAGAGAGAGAGAGAGAGAGAGAGAGAGAGAGAGAGAGAGAGAGAGAGAGGCTACCGCTGAAAGATCTCTCATGGTCACCTCAGTGTGTGTGAGTGAATGTGGGGATGGGTGTGGGTGTGGGTGTGGGTGTATTGAGTGGGTGGGTGTGCGTCAGAGAGGAGGGGAAGAAAACGGTGCATGAGAGCAATTTTCCAAATTGGTTCATATGAGGACAGCGGGAAGTGGCGCGTCAGTCTGACCAGCCTGAAGACCATTAGCTCCAGCAGATGATACAGACAGAACTGAAGCCACTCTCTCAGCTCCTGCATTTAGCACTAACCCCACAAGCACATGTCCATTCGCCTGGGGCTATGACATGAGAAGAGAGAGAGAGAGAGAGAAGGCGAGAAAGACAGAGAGAGAGGTTGGAGGAAAGGTCAATACTTTCATTAAGTCTTCAGGGTGAACTGTCAGGGACGAGTTTAACACTCGCCAGGAACAGACATTACCCAGCTTCAGTGACGAGTGTTAAACATTCATAACATCAATAAGATCAATGCCCACCTCCTCCACCCCCACCTCCCAACAACACGCACAGGTGCTACAACAACAGATGGTGTTTTCTGTGCTGCCTGAGCAAATCATAGGTTTAAAACCCTCCATCAGCACTGCTGCCCCCGCAGGTGTCCTGCCTGGAACCCTCCAGCCTTGGCTGCTGAGGAAGGTGTGTTATGCTGTAACCACGGCAATTACAGACCCGCCCTGGGCGACTTGACCCTGCGCACAGACTGCTTTCTGCTGCCGTGATCGGATCAATGCCGATCGATCCCGACGAGAAACGCCCAACGCTCCTAATTCAGTTACAGCAGAGCTGCTGCTGCTGCTGCCGCCAGGAAGGAGGAACAAAACCCAGGCCTGTGCATCCACCCAAACAACTACGCCTTGACTTTTCTGCAGCTGCATGAAATAATCAAGTCTCTTCATTAATTTGCATCCTGTGCTATGTTCCTTCTGTCTGATCAGACCACATTAGACGCTCACCTCCAGAGCCTTGGAGCGGTTGGCCAGCAGTCGTTCGATGTTGCGGGCGGCATTGGCCACCAGCTGCTGGGCATTGTTCTCCTCCACACTGTAGTGCTTCCTGAGACTTAGGAAAATCTGAGAGAGAAAGAGAGAGAGAGGAGAGTGGGATGTGGAAACAAGAGAGACAATGAGGGAAAGAGAGAGAGAGATATTTTAATTGAATAAAGTGGAACAACACCAAAGATCAATTAAATTTTTACCTTCTGTGATTAGAAGCTAATGAAGCCAAAGATTAATTTTTAATTTTTTGCATGTGTGGATTGGATTGGTTGTAACCAACGTATGGTGAGCATTTCAATAGCACCTTTAGAAATATATTTATTGTTAAATATATTTACAATTAAATTTGTGACATGTTCAAAACTTATTTAACCCACTGTATGTGTAGTTGTAGGCGTGGACTGTTCAGACACAAAGTTTGGCAATAAATAACCTATTTTGGTCATTTTTTAATTGAAAAGATGTTAACACAGTCTCTCTAAGAAAAAGACAAAATACACAATATTTTCAGCAAACATTGATGCAAACTTACTTTTTTTGTGATAAACTGAACAAAGATTAAAAAAAAAAAAAAACTTTTTTACTTAGTAACACCTCCTCTGGCAGATATAACAGTTTCCAAACGCTTTTTAGAGCTAAAAGTCTTTCGATTCTTGTACTTGGGATTTTCTCCCGTTCTTCCTGCAAAAGGTTCTAGTTCTGTAATATTATTGGTCGTCTTGCATGGACAGCTTTTTTAAGATCTACCCACAAATTTTTAATGATGTTTAAATTTTCAGTTTCAAAGTTAAAGTTTCATGTTTCAGAGTTTCAGCTCCTCCAAAGATTTTCTACTGGATTTAGGTCTGGAGACTGGCTAGGCCACTACAGAACCTTGATATGTTTCTTACGGAGCCACTCCTTGGTTCTCCTGGCTGTGTGCTTTGGTTCATTGTCATGTTGGAAGACCCAGCCATGACCCATCTTCAGTGCTCTGACAGAGGGAAGGAGGTTGTTGCTCAAAATCTCACAATGCATGACCCCACTCATCCTCTTATTAATACAGTGCAGTCATCCTGTTCCCTTCTGGATCATCTAGATGGTCATTAGCAAACTTCAGATGGGCCTGGACATGTGATGACTTGAGCAGAGGAACCTTCCATGCAATGCATGATTTGAAACCATGACGTCGTAGTGACCTTTGAAACCGTGGTCCCAGCTCTCTTCATGTCATTGACCAGCTCTTCCCGTGTCATCCTGGGCTGATCCCTCACCTCTCTTATGATCAGTAAGACCCCATGAGGTGAGATCTTACATGGAGCCCCAGTCCAAGAGACACTGACAGTCGTTTATAGCCTCTTCCATTAACAAACAATTGCTCCAACAGTTCTATTTTCACCAAGCTGCTTGGCAATTGCCCAGTAGCTCCTTGCAGCCTTGTGGAAGTCCACAATTTTGTCTCTGGTGTCTTTTGACAGCTCTTTGGTCTTGCCCATGGTAGTAGTTGGAGTCTTTAAAGAACTCAGACCAGTGATACTAATTTAGATTAATGGGTGGAGTAGATGTGGACTGATTTGCAGAAATTTTGAAATGCTGTCTCTCAGTGGGAATGTACCTACAATGTGAATTTCAGATCCTCCATGATTTCTAAGTGGGAGAACTTAGAAGGGTGTTCAAGTACTTATGTTCCTCACTGACCTTATATCTTTGTGGCACTGAGAATGTAATAGGCACAGGACTTTCCCTTGGCATGAATAAAGTTCTTATTTTATTTCATCTTAATAACTATTGGAATTGTTGATGTTATCATCCTGTTGTTGGTTTCCTCACTTGTGGAACCAAAATTGTACCCGTGTCTAGCTAATCACAAGGAAAGACTAGCGAATTAATGAGGAATACATACATTACAAAGAATTAAGGGCAAAAGACATATCATGGAATATTTCAGTGGCAAACAAAACTCAGAAATGCCAAATAGCCAATTATTTAGCAGCCAGAGGGTCTTTCCTCATCTGACGTGAAACCTCCAGAAGGACCAAAGTCTTTCTTTATTATCTGACGATTTTCACTGCAGGGCGTCGGTCACAGCCTCCGTCTTCTTCCTGAGTCACGAGTGAGGCTGACGGAGATGCTCAACATGGCATCACAAGTAAACCTAAGTGAAGCATCAGTGCAAAGAGCAAAGAGAAGACGGCCCCCTGGGCATGACTGCCTTCACAGTCACCATTTGGCTGCAGAGCACTTGGAAGACAAGTGGAACTGAGATGTATCGCTAGTCTGACTGGCAGCTAGGCTCATACAGAATGCCTATACTTCTGTGTTTAGAATAAATAGGCACCAATATCATTTTTGTTTCAAATATGAGAGAGTTAAGAGCATCAGTAAATGGGTTGGGTCAACAGACTTTACCTCAGTGAGCTGCTGCATTCCACTCTCTTCATCGATCAACTGCACAAGGTCCTCCTGTACATGCTCCGCCCATTCCCGAGCCCTGGGGACCAAAGCAGATGATGAGATTCATTTACATCACACACATTTATTTGTTTTGCATGTCTTTCACCTTTACTGCCCCACTTCTTATGCAACTGTATATAACGTGAAGCAGCCCACAAATTAGATTTATCAGAAAAAAAAAACTGAGTAGGTGAAGGTGACTCTGCAGTTCACTTTGTGTCTAAAATGGAAAAAAAAAAAAAAAAAAAAGATACAACTGAGACTGACATTAGACGGAAAAATGAAACAAAGCTGATTGATGAAAACAGTTAAAAGTGGTTTACATTTATTATCTTGTAATATATAGTCCAATTAGAACCAACTAATGTTTGGGCTACAAAAAGCTCATGTTTGGTTTGGCTTGCTGGACAGTTACCATGACACCACCCTGCACTCGTCCAATGGGTCTATGTATCTTTATACCACCTACATTTAATTGAAGTCTTATTTTCTCTCTGTAGAAGTTTGTGTTGTATTGATTTTAACAATAGTGGAGCTGAGGCTTACGCCGCACGGCCCCCTGGGTAGACTGCTGCGTGTGTCCTGTGGACTTGTGTAGTTTGGGGTCTTTTGTGGGAGTTTGGAAGAATGGCTGGTTCCACCGTCACTGTGCCAGCAATTCAGCTTAGCTCATTGCACAACGTTGTCTGATGTCTGAGTGCGCTGTATGTGTTATGCCAGCTGGGGGCGAACTAATGCTTTGGAGTTTTTTTAAGACCTTAATAAAGCGAAGGGTTGTGTCCCAGTTCAAGCATTGAAACATCTTCTTTAGCTATGCATCATTTTTGCCTACATCAAACTTTAACACTTTATCCATTCAGTAAAAAAAACAGTCGGCTTGGGGTTGCATTGGACCATGAACAGTTTCGGCATCCATGCTGTGGACCATTATGATCTAAACCAAGCTATGATTGAAAGTAGCTAGCTGTAGTAAATATACTTTGTTGATTAGCTAAATATTATAGCTAGCATCATTTATGGCTAACATCAGCTGGGAAGCTAGCATTAGCTTCCACAAAGAAGAAACATGTGGCCTATCCAGGGATTGAACCCAGCACCTTAAGTGCTAACCATTGCACCAACATTGGAACCTATTTTCTTTTCATATAGCGCTTCCAAATCTCATCAAGCCAAACCAAACACAATGATGCTGACCTGGATATAAATAGACTGCATAAATAAATGCAAACAACATTTCAATTTCGATTTTTTAAGTTAAATGCGTTTGGCAAAGCTTTAAATTTTAAGCTGAACCATCTCTGAGTATGAAATATGGATTTCTGCATCACAAACTGAGACCTTCCAATCCATTTCTGCAAAGCAATCCCACTAATTGTTCCCTCTTATATTTCACAGAACAGAACACCTGGCAAGGAGGCTACACAATACACTCCAACCCATCCAGATAAATGCTTTTGCCGCTCTTCCAAAACTTCAGAGGTGTGGATGGACAGCTGTGCGGATGCCAGGAAGCGCTTTAGATAACAGGTGCGGTCTGGAGTGTGGCTGGGGTCAGTGGCTGGTTAATGCACAAGTTGAGTGAGTGAGTGAGAGAAAGAGGGAGGAGATTGAAACACCTGCTTTACTCTGCTTAATGAACCCAGGCCTCCACTTGTTCTCTACTGTTCACCGCTCCACAAGCAGACGCTAGTCCTGAAACGGTGCTGTGTGGGTTTTAAAGAAAAACCTTCCTCTTAACTTAAGAGTTTTTGTTTTGTTTGTTTACTCATTCTTCTGCCATTTTTAATTTAACACTCGCCTGCTCTTATTAAAAACTCCTACCTACATTTTTCCACTCACTGACCACTTTACTAAAAACTTCTAGAAAACCAAGACCTCATTCTTCTCTTACATCACAGCAAAAACAAGATGGCTGTCTCAAGATGGCTGTCTCAAGATGGCTGCAGAAATAATCGCAATACAGGATCTCTGTAGTGATTCCCACCCCATACTGGCCAATTTATTTGTAACGCTTATCTTGTGCACTCACTGGCCACTTTAAAAGAAACCACTAAATAACCCTAGATAATTAAATACTTTACATGTATTTATGTATTGTTACTATCATTCCTATTCATCTTTTGGCTTTATAGTCAAATTATCATAACAATTGCATATCAGGTCCCAAACATTGTGAGGAATATCACCTCATACTTCCATTAGAAACCTTTACCTGATTGTATTTACCTCTTATTTCCACTCTCTGGCTAATAAAAAGCTGCAGTCTCTAACTGTACACTGTCGTTGTAAATGCATCCCATCACACAAAGTGCACCACCATGAAATTTGACCTCTGTATTTAATCCGCCGCACACGGAGCACCAGGTGTCTATCAACAAACTGAGGCCTTTTATTGTGCAGTCAGCCAAAGTCATAAAATCCTATGCAAAAATAAAAATATGATACTACGTGTGTGTGTCTGTGTGTGTGTGTGTGTGTGTGTGTGTGTGTGTGTGTGTGTAGACAAGGCTATTTATATAGCACATTATCATCCACATGACCATTCAATGTACGTTACAATGATAAATGGAAAATAAAGAGGAATAAAACAAGCAAAGAGAATATTTAAAAAATAAACATAAAAGAAAAGCAATAGGGATATAAGAAATAAGTAAATAAGTAATATTACGGTTGCAGAAAGATGATATACCATCTGTAAGAGAGGATAAACTTCCCTCTTTTCCTAATAAGCAAGGATAAACCACAGTGTAATTTTATAATTATATAGGTATCAATTTTAGGCATTTATTTCACATTCCCAACAGGAAATCGCTGCATTTCAAATCATGTCACACTCATTCTACCAAAAAATAAGAGTGGTCAGTTGCTGTTTCAAACACAGAATTTAAACCAGAGACTGACGTCAAAACAGAAAGCCTGAGGAGCTTCTCTACAAGGACGCGGAAATCTCAATACAAGCCTCTGAAGTAGAGCACTAGTTGGCAAAAGAAGGTGAGAGAGATGTAAAAGGAAAGAGCCTGAACAGCTCCAATCTTACCACCGCCATCAATTTCAGTGTTAATCAGACACAGTATTACAGGTGACAAGGAGATGAGTCAGAAAAGAAACCCAAGGAAGCATACACACACACACACACACACACACACACACACACACACACACACACACAGAGATTGTTTATACACCAATCAGCCATTTCATTAGCACCACCGATATGTAAAGGATCTGAGCCTCTTAATAAAAATCTTATAGTGATGGGTAGATGAGTCAGAGCATTTCCAAAACTGCAGCTCTTATGGAGTGTTCCAGGTCTGCAGTAGTTAATACCTACCAAACATGATCCATGGAAGAACAACTGGTTAATCAATGACAGGGTCATGGGTACCCACGGCTAATTGGTGCATGTGGGGAGGGAAGGCTAGGCTGTCTGATCCGATCCCTGTTGTACAAAACGTTAATGCTGACTCTAATAGAAAAGGGAACCACAGTCAGAGCTGTTTCAGCAGCATGAGTTGGACCTACTCAATATCAGGAAGATGATGTTAATGTTATGGTTCGGTTTATACAATCGGGAAAGGCTAGAATGAATGGGTTAGTTGGACTAAGCCTTCCCTCTCTTCAAAATAACAAAAGGCAAATAAGGTTTCATTTTTGGCATCCCCAAAGTTTTATTTGCAGTTAAGAAATGAGTTTTTGGACTTCTGTATACTTATAAACAACCGCACAAACAACAGGTTATAAGAAAATGTGATTTGGTTAAGATAGGGCTGATTCAACTCTAGAACCAGTTTTAATTTAAACAGCCAATTAGTTTGATTTTACATGCACTCTCTGTCCAGCTCCACGTGAGTTAGCTTGATTGAGTAGCCAATTAAGACTAATTGAATGGACATCTAGCCACTCACAGTCAATCCCTCAAACTTAAAAATTAAAAAAGTGCATGAAAAAAGGCTTCTTAAACTGTCAATAAACTTTAAATAATTAAACAATACTGTATTAGTATGTGTAGACTAACAATAATGCTAAATAACTGTTGCTGTGTTAACATTATCCATGAAAGACAGATGAGGGGAATATCTAGGTCAATCATAACAAGTGTGAGCCAGAGAGACAGCTAATGTTAACGCTAGCCAACAGCATTTGGAATTATTTAGCCAGCACTGTCTCTGTTGTTACCGAATTTAAACTGAAAACCTGACTTGAACAGTGCAATGTGCCGGCAACCGCCACTGACTCCGGACGGAATGACAGGACCCATGTGCAAGGGGGAACGAAAACAGAGGAACACACATTCTTGTTTTCCACCTCTTTTCAGTGGAGTATCAAAGCGCAAGGCATGCGTGAGTCCAGCTTCATCTGTCATTACTTCCAATCAGGGCTCTGTTTTCATCCCCCCTTGCATATGGGCCCCGCTATTTTGTCCCATACAGTGCATGCACTCATTTGTACTCAAGTTGAGAAACTGAAGCAAAGTATTTTCAGTTATAGGATACAGTTTACATAAAAAATACATGTATTTTATTCAATTGTGTTTGTAGGAATATAATGTATTATATCAAAGTAAATACAAGGCTGACTACTTTTACATCTCAGATTCTTTTGCTGGCACCTTATAATGCAAAGGTCACAACAAGGGGCAGAACAACCTTCCAAATAGTGTTCAGGACTCAGGCACAGTGTCAATATTTAAGTCCAGGCTAAAAACATATCTGTTTAGTCAAGCCTTAAATAAATAATAGATAAAATAAATAAAATTAATTTATGTAAGAGACAGATGTGGAGGGTTCTCGGGCATAGAGTTTTCTGGTCCAGCAACATGCTAGCTTTTTTCACATCCAGTTTTCTGATGTTAATACCAGTTTACTGTTGGAACTCACACACTTCTGCTGAAGAGAACCCATATTCACAGCCGAAAGGTTCACTTAGTACTTTAACAGCCACCAATCGCCCTGTTCCCTAGAAACTGCTCTTGTCTTCAATGACTGAATCACCCATCACTGGGCTTTCTGTTCACTTCATTCAGACTAGCATTAACTATGATGCTAGTTACTGTCTCCCTGGATCTGTTACTCCAAGCTATAGGCTTCTAGTGGCCACCTCTAGGAACTGAATTTGTTTCTTGAAAAGGTTTCTTACTCCAGTTTGGTTATTATTATGTAAAGGACAATGGACAGCATGGAGTTAGGGTAGCAACCAGTAATGCACATTTGAGGTTGTGATCTTACAGGCACTAAAAGGTCTGAAGTTGTGGCATGTCACTCTGAATGACTGTTAATACCCCTATGTGAATAGGGAAACCATTTAACTAATAGGTTATCCAATTTCCTCAATCTACTTATGTGCTTATTTGCAAAAATGTCAAATCTTTGTTGTGCTGGCACATTATAGTCATGAAAAATATTCTAAAGCAGGAAATATGTTTTATTAATTTTATTGTATGTATAAAATGCCCTG
Organism: Lepidarchus adonis; assembly: GCA_037576955.1. Lineage (NCBI taxonomy): Eukaryota > Metazoa > Chordata > Actinopteri > Characiformes > Lepidarchidae > Lepidarchus > Lepidarchus adonis. The sequence goes on along the minus strand of JBBIGC010141905.1, from coordinate 11,330 downwards.
TATACAATATTAGAGAATGGAGTCTGGATGTAAGTGTAAATAGCTATACGTAATAGCAATATTTTCCATATGTGATGGGAAAACATGCACAGTTGTATGCTACATTTTTAGCACACTGGTCAAAGTGCATGTTTTATTGATTTTCTAAGTACATGTGAGAACATTTATTCTACAGAGAACACATTTATGCACATTTAATATAGTTCATATTGTTTAAAAAGTCACATTTAAGATTAAGAAACATGCTAGCTTAATACTAACAAAATATAAGTCTAATTAAAGAGGTTTAGCTTTTTTATTTAAAAAGAAACTGTTTTATCAATTCAATCTTAACCAATCAATAATTAACATTTGGGGTTTTTTTTGGTTTTTTTGTTTTTTAAACGCAAAGCACAAAATCAAGCATGCTATCATTTTGTGCAGTGTACACTCATGGGGCATAAGGGACAGTAAATGCCTAATGCTTCAGAGAGTGCTGGCCTGAAATGGTTGCTGAAATGGAACCTTGGTAGTGTTTTCAAATTTAAAAACACAGTGTAAACTGAGAGGAGTGAGCGTGTGCACTGGCTGCGTATAGAGCTGTATATTTAGCCACTGTACATGGCAAATTCATGGACTGGTCCTCTGTCAGCAAATTCCTGCTTTATGAAGATATGAGAGAAATACATAAATTGTCTGCCCAATGTTCCTTTTCACACATTTGAGGAAAGACAATCTCTTCATGTGTGTGCAAGATGTTTTATCTGTCTTACAGTGCACCACTCTTATTCCAGAGGTACAGTAGTCAAATTGTGCTGAATAAGTTCAACCCAACAAAAAATATATGCAATTTTATACTGAAAAATGTAGTAATTTTTTAGAAGTAATGTTTACCCCCTAAAACTAACTTTTCAAGTAGTGTTAGACCATTTCTGCTGGTGCATTCACTAAAATTTCCTTTTTATTTAACATTTTAAATCAGATTTTGTAATGATTTTGTAAATGTGTATATGTTTACAAAATACAAATAAAATGGTCAGTAAAATGCCTTAAAAATAATTTTTCTTGATTTGGCAATTAAATAAAGGTCCGCATTACTTAAAATATCACAAATGTTTGCTTTCATTGCATTTTGAAAAATATTCCAGCTTCTCTGAAAATGGGGGTTGTATGTTTGTATGGGTTTAATATGGAAATAATGTCTCTTTGGACTGTATCCTCTATGCGCTTTATTTGTAGTCCTACCTTCTTGTGAGGGTTCTCCCCTGTGTCTAGTTTGTTACCTCACCTTTCCCTATGGTCCCAGGTTACTTAAAATGTTATAATTTCGGCATCAAGTTTGCAGCACTTTCATTATTTCTTTTCTTAGTTTTACATTTTGTGTTTTGCTGTTATTAATGTGCTTTAAAAACTTACACCTTGCTGCCAGTCACACTATCCTTCATGATTATTTGTACATTGAGTTGAGGTCCTTCACACAGCAGCTAATACCTTGCATTCCAGCAGCAGAGATTGTAGCACTAACTGAATGATTTATGTCATGGGATTTTATTTTTTGGTAGTTTTGTGGGAAATTCCAAAAGCTGCTGACATGACTGAATATTGTTAATCGCCTCTCGGGATGAATTTTATTTGGAAAGCTGACAGTTCAGTTCTCTATTTGAAACTATTTCAACACTACATTCAAAGCGCAAGGAGATGGAAAGCTAGAATGGTGAATGGGAAATAAAAAAATAACATCCCCTCCGCCCTCACCCACGGAAATGAAAGGAACGAGCAGAATAAGGGGCATGACCCGAAACGGCCTGGCGTACATTCACTGGAGTTAAAAGAGAACAGGGGAATAAACACAGGGGTTTTTGTATTAAAGGAACAGAGAAGAGTGAAGGATACTGGCTGTTTATTTAACAAAGCAAAAGTTAAGATCAGCAAAATGAAGGAGTTATGCTACTATGTAAAAAGAGATTAATGGATGAACAGATGGATGGATGAATAAATGGATGGATGAATGAAAGTCAAGACGTCCTTTCTGCTTGGATGTCCTTAAGGGCTTCAGGCCTGGAGTGTAATGTCAGAATCTCTAACAGCCCCTCTTACACAACATACTGTTCCTATTTAATCTCTCTCTCCCTGTCTCTCTCTCTGTCTCTCTCTCTCTGTCTCTCTCTCACTCCTCTTACACACCACTGCCTGAGCAACTGCCTTTTCGCGTTCATGGCCACATTAGACCAGTACTCCACTGTAGGGGTAGGCAATGTGATCAGATTTTTTGTTACAGTGATCAGATGTTTCATAGAAAGAAAAAATTAGAGATCTACCAGTGTTCCAACTTCATAACCGGTAAATGAATGCACATCTGTCCATTATATCTTTGGTATACCTTAAATACTTAAATAATTTTCTTATTTGAATTTCATTCCCATCGCCTCTTAAACAGATTATCTGCGCAAACAGTGTTTTTGTCTATTTTTCCCCCCAAAAAATTGAGATGAGTACAGGTTGCATATCAGCAGTGTTGTGTACGTTATTAAACTAGAAATTAGTTTCTGTTCTTAAGTAACTAATGATCAGCCATAAAATTATGACCATCTGCCTAACACTGTGTAGGTCCCCCTCTTGTCCTGATTCCTTTCTTTAAGAATCTGCTTTAACATTTTTTTATTGCAACAGGAGCTTTGGGGTGCAGCCAGACAAGATAGCCTTTACTCCCCATGTGCATCAATGAGCCTTTGTTGCTGTTTAATCAGACCTTAAAGACTCCATAAGACCTGCTGTTTTGGAGATGATCTGACTCAGTCCACTAGGCTTACTCCCAAACTTTCTGTTTCCTGCGCTTTTCAAGAACTGACTGTACATTCGCTGCCTAATTTACCCCACTCCCCCTGAGAGGTGCCATTGTAATTAAATAACTTATTTCACTTTACCTGTCATTGGTGTTAATGTTATGACTGGTTGGTGTAAATTGCAAGAATATTAAATGTTACTGTCACACATTATCAGGCCAATTTTAAGGAACTGTCAAAAATTGTCAATCACTTTGACCATTATCACATTATTATCCCCATCGCATACGTTTATTTATCTTGGTTAAGCTCCAAATACATAAAGCTGCACGCAAGCTTTTCAAGCTACAGTTAGCCTAGCATTCCTCTTATGGACATAAAATGAAATCTTTGAATGGTATGAACTTGTTTTTTTCCTTTAAAAGTGATAATTAAATAAATGTTTGGCCAATTTTGGCAGATCTATTGAAACGCTGAGCATATTAAAATTCAGGAATTGTAATGTAAGCTAATGTAATTAGCTACATTGCTCAATACAGCCAAAGGTAGAGAAATGAACACGTCCAACACTGCAGAGGAAAAATAAGTGAATGAGTCTAAGCATATTTGGCCAGGCTTTCCCTGGCTACAGGGCCGGATGCAGCAGCATTAGGCTCATTCCTGAAATAGGCCCAGATGAAAACAGACGAGAATTTCCTGGAAGTTTCCTTTGCTACTGTTTCTCGCACGTTTGATATGGCGTCTGATATCAGTAGATGGGATAAAGCGAAAAACAGAAGGAAAGTAGCAGCAGAACAAGAAAAGCTTTTGGTGACAATTCTAAAACTGAGTTCATACTTTGGAAGTACGCTTATGAGCGCTTATGAGCATTGAGCATGAGCCGCTGTGCAGGCTTGACTTCACTGACACGATCGATGGATTCACACTTGCTAAGGCTCGAGAAACAACAACACAAGTAAGCAGCACTAGCGCAGTAGTTAGAGTGACGATATGCCTTGTAGGGTCGTGCTCAAAAAATTGATATTGTAATATAAAATTGATATTGATATTATAAAAATTGTCTTTCTTAAATAGGGGGCGCAGTGCGATGCCAGGGGGGCACATGTGACCCCGGGGAACCTGCTTGTGTTTTTTACTGTGCTAGAATAAAGTGTAATTGCACATCCACTACAGTAGGTGGCAGGGTTTTTTGCACTGAGCATGCGCGCACACACCGCACAGAGCAGAAGAAGTGCAGTAAAGAAACTCTCAAAAAATGGGAAAATTTTTTACAGTAAAGAAAAGAAAGGTGGAGAGAGACTCCTGGAAGCTAAGATGAGGAAATATGAGGAAGCAGTACTACTACATGCACTTTAAATCTTTTCTGCTACAGACTAAAAACAATGTTAATAAAGTTATTTTTTAAGATGATCTATACTTCTTTCTTTTTTTCTTTTCTTTAATGTTATTAAGGATACAGTGTTATGCAGAGATGTACTTATAATAACAATTTTATAGAGAAATGATTATTTATAGTCGTGGGTCAATGCTGGCAGTTTAAGAACTTTTTTGGGTGAAAAATAACCCCCTATAGTGCAGTGTACAACACAGCAGAGTGTCGTCTGAATGCTCAAAAACATGGAGGACAATGAAAAGCTATTTCCACCTCCACCTACATTCAAGGCAAAAATATGGCAGAATTTAGTATTTTTGAAAACACCAGAGAGTTGACAGCTGGACATGATGTATGCAGTATGTAGCAACACAAGTAACCTCCATCTTCCTCTGACCAGACACCATCCAGATGAGCTGCTAATCTCAGCTAAAGCTACTACACAAAGCCAAGGCCAGCTAGACAAAATTTTCTTCTACATTATGGCGTTAGCACTAAATATGAAAAAGGACAGATCCGTTATTTAGAGTGCTTGAGTTGTTTTAAGGCATTATTCATGTTGTAGCAGGGCATCCTTATGCCGCACGGCCCCCTCGTACTATTTGTGTGTGTTTTGGCACAGTGTTGGGGTTAAATGAGCTTATTGTTTGGGGGATTGTTTGTGTATGTGTTTATGGGACTAAGTTGGATTATTTGGGCTTTTGGTGTGGGGTTTGGAGTGGATGGCTGGGCTCACCGCCACTGTGCTTATTGCTCCGCTCAGTGACATGGCAGACCCAACCATACAAAGTAATGGGGTTCTGATGTCTGAGTGCTATTTGTGTGCTACTCCAGTTAGGGGTGCACTTATGCTTTGGATTTCTTTTAAGAGTGAAGTTTGTAATTTGGTCATCGTGTTGAATCCTTTCAGGAAGATGTCCGATTGCAAAATGATTTTTGAACCCAGACTTTGTCAGAAAGTTAAGTCTGAGCTCATCTGTTGGGGTGTTTTCTGAGACATTAAGGATTGAGATATGAATGGATGTGTAATGTTCTGGGCATGTCAGTGGGTGTGTTCTGGGTGTGTCTGTAGTTGTGTTCTGGGTGTGTCTGTGGGTGTGTTCTGGGTGTGTCTGTGGGTGTGTTCTGGGTGTGTCTGTGGTTGTGTTCTGGGTGTGTCTGTGGGTGTGTTCTGGGTGTGTCTGTGGGTGTGTTCTGAGCATATTGACATTTGTTGATGTGTTTAAAATGGCGTCTAAAGTATGATTTGTGTGTGTGCGTGAGATTTGAGTGTGTGTGTGATAAGTTTTTCAGGAGACAGGAAGATAGAAAGGACTATTCAGCTCCAACAAGATGTTTTAACAAATGGCTTGAGGGTTTTACCCCAGATTTTAACCAGTTCTGTAACCCTGGTTTAATGAAGCGATGGGCACTTGTCCAATTCAAGCACTGAACTTGGTGTAAGCCTCTATCCTTTCCCTTCCGATGATTGTCCAAGCCGGAAAACTGTCACAGTATCATATCATTGCCCCTGTATCAGGATATGTATTGTATTTCATCTTAATTCAGCCCTGCCTCTATGTATATGGTGTTAGATTTGTATCAAAAGTCATGTGCGCAAAAAAAGTGAACTCTGCTTGTGTGAAGGTTTTCTGCTCAAGGTGACACAGTGAAGTCTGTGGAGGTGTAATCAAGGTGAACATGGCCAATCATGAGATAGCAAATGCCTTCCTTGTTTCCTGCCTTGTCTTCACACAAAAAGTGAGTTCACCAAGGCTATGCTGAAATTTCGTTCATGAGTAGTAATCTAACGCCGTATCTATCCCCCATTTATAAGCCCAATGCTAGCTGTACCGCTGTTAGCTAAAGTGAAACACAACTGGGAGTTGGCAATGTTTTCAAAGTAAGCTGAGGTAGCTTTTAAGGATGTGATGAAGGAGGGCTCAGAAGAAACCTTCACAGTATTTTGTGACTCTTAGCTTACTGTTGGGGAGTCCTAGCTAGCAGCTGGAACTGGAAACCACTAAATTGAGCAAGAATGTTGTTCTGTAACTTTGTTTGTTTGTTTGTTTGCTTGTTTGTTTGTTGTACACATTATGGGAACCATAAGTATAAGTATTAATGGTAAGACACAAGTTTAGAAGGCGGCACTGTGCAGTGCTCTCTGCACGGCTGGTCAGAGCCGTCAGTCCCATGGAGAAGTTTTGAAGTTCTTATAGACGCTCACTATGGCAAAAGGTCAGAGGCCAGAGAAACAGGTGTGACTGGTTTACAGTGCAGATTGTGGTGTGGGGTCGAACGAGGACACTCAAGCTGTTTATATGGGAAGTGCTGTTAGACTGGCCAATCAAAGCACAGAGATATCACAGCACCAAGATAGAAAGCCATTTCAGCACAAGGCACAATAGTCAACATAAGCCCCGGAGAGATCAGAGAGGAGGTATGATCCTCTGATGGGGGACAATGCTCAGATCATGGCTGGAGCAGCCAGTCCAAGAACGACAGCTGTGTCCTAAAATAGAGCACGTGAGTCACAGGCACAGCTCTGGTTTTTGACCCTTGGCTTCAGACATCTCTCTCTTCTTCTTCTGTTTTTCTCCCTTTCTCTCCCTCTGTGCCTGTTCCTCACACTGAGCTCAAGACATTTCTTCTCTCTTCTCCCCCACTTTATTGCATCTTCTTTTTTTACTTTCTTCTCTTTTTCTTTATTTTTTCTCTCTAACTCCCCAACTGTCCTCTCTTTTTCTTTCTCCCCTCCTCTCTTTTCATATTCTTCATTCTCTTCTCCTGGATTCCTATATGATCTAATGTCTGCTCTTCTCTTCTCCTTTATTCCTCCCTGTTCTCTTCTTTTCTCTTCACTTCAACTTCTCATTCTCTTCTCTTCTTTTCTCTTGTAATTCTCTTCTCTTCTCATTCTCTTCTCTTCTCCTTTATTCATCCCTTTTCTCTTCTCTTCAACTTCTTTTCTCTTGTATTCCCACCTCTTCTCTTCTCCTCTTCTCTTGTAATTCTCTTCTCTTCTCTTCTCTTCTCCTGTAATTCCCATCTCTTCTCTTCTCTTGTCTTTTATTCCTCCCCGTTCTCTTCTTTTCTCTTCTCTTCAACTTCTCTTCTCCTTTATTCCTCTCTGTTCTCTTCTCTTCTCTTCTCCTTTATTCCTCCCTGTTCTCTTCTCTTCAACTTCTTTTCTCTTGTATTCCAATATCTCTTCTCTTCTCTTCTCATTCTCTTCTTTTGTAATTCTCTTCTCTTCTTTTCTCTTCTCTACTCTTCTCATTCTCTTCTCTTGTAATTCTCTTCTCTTCTTTTCTCTTGTAATTCTCTTCTCTATTCTTCTCATTCTCTTCTCTTGTAATTCTCTTCTCTTCAACTTCTCTTCCCCTTTATTCCTCCATGTTCTCTTCTTTTCTCTTCTCTTATCTTCAACTTCTCTTCTCTTGTATTCCCACCTCTTCTCTTCTCTTCTCTTGTAATTTTCTTCTCTTCTCTTCTCTTCTCTTCTCTTCTCTTCTCCTGTAATTCCCATCTCTTCTCTTCTCTTCTCCTGTAATACCCATCTCTTCTCTTCTTTTCTCTTCTTTTCTCTTCTCTTCTCCTGTAATTCCCATCTCTTCTCTTCTCCTGTATTCCCACCTGTTCTCTTCTCTTCTCTTCTCTTCTCTTCTCTTCTCTTCTCTTCTCTTCTCTTCTCTTCTCTTCTCTTCTCTTCTCTTCTCTCTCCACTCCTCTCCTCTCCTCTCTTCTCTTCTTCAAGCCTCCCTACCACTACTGCCAGAATGGCAAACAGGTCACATCAAAAATATGTGACCAAATCTTGTTCTCGACTCGAGAGGTCACTCTGGCCATGGGTTTTACGTAAAGTTGCTTCCAATCATGATGCATTGTATGAAAGATTAAAGCACCATCATGATGATCTTTACCTGCTATTGTGCTCATACTATCCGTGTATTTGCTGTGACTCATTTGGAGAAAGCGTTTAAAGGTGAATGGGTAAACACACCAAAGCAATCGTGCAGCCTATCTCCATTGACAACACAAAGTGATAAAGCAGGACCTCATATTTTTCCTTGACAACACATGTCCTTCAGTCTAAAAACACCTGTAGCCCTCATGTGAAATGTAACAATCACTAAACACCTATTAACAGACCTTACACTGTCTGTTGTCATAGGGACCTCACAATCATTCAGCCTCATAGATAAGACCTTGAGGTATTGACATCAAGCACACACACACTCCTGTCTGTCCCGACACTATGTTTATAGTGTGGGGCTGTTTACTTCTGCTTGCATAAGTCCTCACACAGATCTTCAGGTGCAAACGTTACCAACACTGCTGACACCACTGTGGTCTCAGCTAAGAGCAGATAACTGACAGCTACATCCGCTCAATCCTACCTCTGATCATATCTGCGGACATGCTAAGCTGGAGCCTCTTAAATATCAACTCCTGAGACGTTTCAGTTCTCAAAGCCTGTTCGGGTATCCATGCCGCCTCTTTTAAAATACTGTCAGAAATGACAAAATGCAGCACAGGAAATGAGTGGAAATCTCTCTCTTTCACACATGCCATACCAAAGCACTCTGTTTCACCTCAAGGAAGCTCTCTCGCTCTCTCTCTCTCTCTCCCAAACCTCAAATCCTTCTAAATAGATGTAATTCAGTCTTTTATATGCTCTTGGAAGCAGATAAAAGAGACGTGATGACACAGCGAAGTTGATGCAAGGGATTTAATTGAGTCTCTAGAAGATAAGTAAGAAGAGGCAACGCTGAAAAGCCTAACTTTAATAAGCAACCTGACACAAGGCGACGAAGACAAACGTACTGGCTCTCTCTCTCCTTCTCCATTTCTCTGAGGGTGTAATTTGCAAAAGGAAGCAAGGAGCAAATGAAGACAGCAGCCTATTATCTAACAGAGGTCAGGCCGAGAGTAATTGCAGGTTTAAAACTGTGAAGTGAGCTTTATTGCTTATTACAATGAGAAAAATACTACTGATAGCCCCCCCCACTCTTTAAATTCCCAGTAACATGCTCCTGATTGGAAGATTGGAAGGAGTGGCTCACGAAAGATAACTTTAACATTTTTGCCCTTGTTTATCTGTGTGTATCTACCACACACAGTCATAATTAATTTTTTATCAAACTTATCAAACCCTTCCAATTAAACAGTATGTTTTTGTTACTCTCCATTTCAGAAGTGCAACAAAATCAATCAAATTGAAGTCAATAAAATTCTATTTTTTATTTTTTTAATTTATAGATTTTTTTTTTTTTTTGCTTTATCATTTTGCTATTTATCACAGCTCAGGTTTATTCAAGCAATGAAAATATGTTTTATTGTGCACTTTTATTAATGTTGCAAATGTACTCTTGCAAATGTATAGAATACATTTACATCTGTTATAGTGTCATTTTCTCCATTAATTTTGTTTCTTCTGTATGATAGAAATAACATGTTTATCCAGTGAAACAACTGATCAAAAAAAATAACCAAACAATTAATCAGCACTGTATGAAAGAGGGTAAGGGTGAAATTTTTGCTTCTTCAAATACAAAAAGATCTTTAACCTGTTTGCTTGGACTGTCTTTCTTTATATAATATGAATGTGTAGGAAGGTTGTTTCTGTTATCAAACTAATGCAAGTTGCAGCCTTAGTGCTTTTGATTTATAAAAATGACCAGAATTCTGACTGACAGCCCTGTATTGCAGTGAGAATATGGCTGCTGTAGACTGAATAGACATACATGTGTGTGTTGAAAAAAACAGTTTTGACAAGTTGCAGCTTCTTTTCATATACAACATAGAACTTTCCACATGGTTCACATACTATTTTTGATGTATTTTTGCCAGAAAAGTGAGGAATAGCTGGTTTCCCATGGGATGGGCACTTAAAATCAGAGGGACTGGAGGTGGTGACTTAGTTTCTTTTGAAAGGAATGAGAAAAAGGAATTGATATTTTTTCCTTCTCACAGGAACACATGCCAGAGGGGAAGATAGGAGGAAGCGTGTGTGAGCGAGTGGGTGCGTAGGTTGTCAGACCACACAAATCACACACTGATCACATTCTGTTCTGTGTTACCTTCCCCTGAAGACACGGCGGTGACACCATGACACCAAGATCACAGAGCCTGAGCAGCAACGAATTCCGACTCGACCAAGCACAGAATTCTGCTTCTCTACCAAATCTAGAACAACAGCACTGCTACACTTCAACCAGCTCAAATACACTAAAGAGAAAAGTGCACCGGCAAACAAAGTCACTGCGATATCGAGAATGGCCAGAGTGTATTATTAGACACTGTTCAAATGGGGTCAGACTCAGAAAAAACCCTCATATCAGACAGCAAACAGATTAGAGATTGTTTGTACTTAAAGATAAAGGTGATTCAACTGAAATGAACAGAAAACAGATCAAAGAAAGTACACCCTTACTTTTATCACACGTCCATACAATTAACAATAATAACAATAATAATAATAATAATAATAATAATAATAATAATAATAATGCATTTTATTTTTAAAGCACTTTACATAAAGATCTCAAAGTGCTACACAGATAGAACAGTAAAAGGAGCATTGATAAAACACCCTGCCTTATTTAAACCTGACAACTAGAGTCTGGTGTTCTCTTTGCTATGTGTGGTGTAAGATCTAAGGAACTCTCCATGGCAAGAAAAGTTCTGGATGATCAGTCTGGCAAGAAATATAAAAGGAATCTAAATCATTTTTAATGAATCATTTCACTGATAGGAAAATCATTTAGTGGCATAAAGTTTTTCCAGGACTGGCTGCCCCAGCAAATTTAACCCAAGAACCTAAAAATGTCCTCACAGGATCTGCAGGTCTGTTGGTGTTTGACCTGCTGGGGAGTCGTGTCATAAAAAAGCGCATTAGAGCAAAACTACAGTTTGTTGAACACTATAGGCAAATATTGGGCCTTTTGGAATAAGTTGGATGGCCCTAGTAATATAACATAGTGTATATGATAAAGATCAAAGACAGCTTTTCAAGAGAAGGGAAATGTGTAGATATATAGCAGCCCTGGTGTTAAAAAATTATTGTGATGGCCCAGTGTTTAATAGAGACAGGTGTTTGTTGGAGACGGACTATTATTCTCATCACAGATGGAATGTTGATGGTATTTACAGCACAAAATGTCCTGCAGCTTCTTCTCATTTATTTAGACAGAAGATAAAACATCACGACTAAA